>JAHHZJ010000693.1:0-27584 GCA_021437245.1 Aegilops speltoides | reverse complement strand
GAATTTGTCATGATCATCATCGACATTCTGAGCTCTTCCAGGATATCAATTGAATTCATGATGAGAAATACCATCCTTTCCCTCGATGATTGGTATTATCATCGTCCACTTTATTGCCTTCCGTTCAACACAAACTTGTCCGTGTTTTGTGCTATACCTTGAGTTCCTTGCTATCCAGCAATTGCTCTTCTTTACCTTGGAGTATTACCATCTTTTATGTCAAGAATGTCGTGAACATTTCACCACCTCTTGAGAATTCTTGGTATAGTGATACTTCTCACCATCACCATTCTTTCATGGTCCTCGTGTTGATTCCAACCGGGGTACCCACAAGTGAACGGTGTTGTTTGAATCCTGCACTTCTAGCAACCCTATTGCTTTGAAGTTAATGGTCGGCCGTTCATTCCTAGACTATTGATTATTGAATCACCATTCTGACATTGGTCGTGCAACCCAACCCATATTTCGGGCGCACCTTTCAACCAGTGTTTAGTTGTGTATGTTCTCCTCGAGCATACTTCCTTATATCATTTGGTCTGAATAATGTTATCTCCTTGTTCACTTAATTGTGGAATTCCATCTTTTGGAAATCTTGATGAATTGTCGTTGAGTTCATCAGCCACCTCCTTGACCTCTCCTTGGGTTAATGATGAACTTTTGTTAACGGAAATCACTTCATAGTTCATTTCCCGAAAATCTTATAGTATCATCCCGTCAATTTGTGTGGCACCTTTCTTCTCAGGCATCCTGAGCCTGAGGTATCCTGACCCCAATCGGATCTGAACCTCGGTCAGATATGATGGTTGGGACAACTTTCCAAGAGTTATGATGTTGGTCCTTTGATGAACCGGTAAGATGATGTCATGCCTAGCACACCTGACCAGAGGACCTAGTGTTATAGTTTCCTTTTTAACAAGGTTAATCATTTTTCCATGAGGAAATTGAATGCCTTGTTTAATAAGTTTATCCTGATGGATCCTTTGTGTATCCAAAGTCTGACCTTTGCTTAAAGACCATGTCAATGCTATCTCGAAGCATGTCTGTGGTACTCCGATTTTCAACAAGAATATTTGAAGCCCAATGCTAAATGTTTCTTGCTCAATTATCCAAACACCGTTGTATGGGTATTGTCATCAAATCCTCTCCCCTTACCTAAATGGTTTCTACTTACTATCCTGTCGTGGATATCTTGCTCTATTTGTCCTTGGGAAGGATATACCCATGAACAATGTGTTTAAACACATTTTCCTTTCCATTGTTCTGTTTAATCGATAATCGATTTTCCTTTCCATTCTTTTGCTTAACCTTTCCTGAATCTGACTTAATTGAGCAGAGATAATTCCTCGCTTAGATAAGCACCTTGTTGTACCACTCGCTTGTAAGACCTCATTACTATTGTTGATGACATTCGATAACCACCGATGGGTGATAGCTTGCCAATTGGGTTGCCTCGCTCAACGAAAGGTGAAAATGGTTCTCTTCGTCCCTCGCCCTTGGTATCGATGTGGTTGCCGACATAACTGATAGGCTACCCTCTGACACGCCTTACTATCGTGACCGTGCAAGATGTCGGCCCCCTTCCTACTTTGAACCACATGGTGGGCCCATAACCCACAGTTCCACAGGATCGAAACCTGACTCTCCTGCACCCCCCTATTCCCAAGGTTGTTCCTCGCGTGTGGCCTCGTATGTAATACACGAGCCATCTTCCGAGGGATCATCAAATCTGTTACCGGACACAATACTTATTCCCAACTGCTTTGAGCCCCTTTCACACCCTGTTTCAGGCATCAAATGGTTGCCTGCTCGCTCGAAACTTCCCATGAAACCTCATTACTTTGCTCTCAATATTTTCTTAAGTTTCAATTCGAGAGTTACGTTCTGCCACCTTCCTCGATGATATCGACCAGATAGTCAACCTTGTAGAGGTTCGTTCTCCCGGAATACCCCCCCTATTCTTTCGTAAGAACGATGGAGATCCCGAAGAAAGGATAACAACTTGGTCATGGTGACTTGAAGCAAAGAAACGAAGACATCAACATAATGGATCGACCTCTTTGAGAAGAGCAACCAAGACTGGGAACACTCGCTAGAATTTCGTAACCAAAACTTTCCCCCTTACTCCCCTCTTAAATCTCGGGACGAGATTTCTTGTAGTGGAGGAGAATTGTGACGCCCGGATAATCAAGCTACAGTAACCTCTGCTAATGACGCCATGTCACCTCCGTTACTGTCGCTAATCTCGAGTTAGTTCAAAAACGATTCAAATTAAAATTTATAATATAGGCAAATAGTAAAATTTTCAAATATCAAAACTAAAATGTTCGGGTTGTGTCAAATAAATCGTAAGTAATTATGGTGGAGAAAACAAACTTTGATAAAATGTTTAAAGGCTCTAAAACGATTAAAACAGTAGTGCAAGCAATTAAACAAATGCTTATCGAATTTATAAAATGCTAAAACTATTTTATTATGGGTTAAGAATTAATCTTGCAGTAGTTTGTTGATAAATACAAATTTGGGCACTAGTGGTAATTTTGTAAAACTAAAAATAAAAGAAACTTCAGATAAAACAAAATTAAAAGAAAGAAGAAAAGACCCCTCTCCTCGGGTGAATGGCCCAACCCAGCCATCCAGCCACTAGGCCGGCCGCCCACTCGCTACCCACTAGCCTATATGGCTAACCCCATACCCCAAACCCTAACCGTAACCCCCACTCCCCACATTTTCCTCACCTCCTCTGCTTCGATCCAGATCGGGGCATCGACCCCATCGCCGCGCTCGCATCGCCGCCGTACATCGCCATGACTCGCCACGCCACCGCGTGGTGGACCTCCACTCGCCTCGCCGACTCCCAGCCGCTGGATCGGCCGGAAGTACTGTCGCCACCCGCCGTCTTGGTGCCGCCACGCCATCGCCGGATCGCCTCCCCTTGTTGACGCCCGTCTCCGTCTCCTCCTCAACCCCCACCGCCTGCGTGCCTCGCAAACTCCCGTGAGCCTCGACCTCCTCCTCCCTTCCCTCGTCGCCGCCGCCTGGGCACACCAACTCATGCGGCCGCCGCGCCCGTCTGTCCGGTCGTGTCCGCGCCATCGTCGCGCCTTCAGCCGCCGCGCCCAGCGCTCCCCACTCTGCTCGCCGCGATGCCTCGCTCGGCAAGACCGCACCGCCTCTGCTGCCGTCTTGCGCTGGTGCTCATGAGGCCACGGCTCGCCAGGTACCCACGGCTCCGCCTCTTGCCGTCGTGACGGTTGTCACCGACGTCGGCCGCCAGACGCGTCGGCGCCCGCCGCGCCCAGATCCGGCGACGCCGCGCCCACATGCCCATTCGCAAGAATCAAGACTCCGCCGCTGCTTCTTCACGGGAGGCGGCCAGCCGGCGAGCCCCACCGTGGCCGTCCGTGCTATGGCGCCCGTACCCCCCCTCTGGGGCCCGGTCCGCCCCCTCGTTCGGGCACCGCCCCGTTAACCACCACCCATGCGACCCGCTAGGCCCCCAGGGCCCTATGACAAAGGGGGCCCATTCAGAACATTTTTTTTTAAAAAATAATAATAAAAAATAATAAATTTAATTAATTAATTAATTAATTAACTAAAATAATTAAGTTAATTAATCCTAGATAATTAATCTAATTAACTAGTTAGTTTAATTAAATAGTAATTAGATTAGTTAAACCCTAATTAGACTAAACAGTCAATGACGAACAGGACCCACACGTCAGTTGACCAGTCAACACCTCTGTTGACTGATGACGTCATGCTGACATCATGATGACGTCAGCAAACACTGTTCTGGATAATGTTGAATTAAAATATTTAAATTAACCCTAAAATAATTTAAATCTTTTAAAAATCATATAAAATAAACCGTAGCTCGGTGAAAATACTTTCTACATGAAAGTTGCTCAGAACGACGAGACGAATCAGGATACGCAGCCCGTTCATCCGCCACACATCCCTAGCATAGTGAACCTGCAACATTTCACCTCCGGTTCATCTGTCCGAAAACACGAAACACCGGGAATACTTTCCCGGATGTTTCCCCCCTTCACCGGTATCACCTATCCCTACGTTAGGTCACCTCTAGCACAACGTATTACGCTTCTTGCTTTTTGTTACATTTGATTGCTCTGTTATTTATTGTGTTCCTCCGTTACTTCTTTCCTAGAGACCACGAGACCGATGCGGTACCCCTGTGTTCGACTACATCGACGACCTCTCCTTGCCAGAGCAACCAGGCAAGCCCCCCCCCTTGATCACCATATATTGCCTATTCTCCTCTATACTGCTTGCATTAGAGTAGTGTAGCATGTTACTGCTTTCAGTTGATCCTATTCTGATGCATAGCCTGACATTGTTGCTACATCTGTTGATACCTTACCTGCAATCCTAAATGCTTAGTATAGGATGCTAGTTTATCATCATTGGCCCTACATTCTTGTCAGTCTGCCTTGCTATACTATTGGGCCGTGATCACTCGGGAGGTGATCACGGGTATATACTATACATACATACATAATTTACAGATGGTGACTAAAGTCGGGTCAGCTCATTGAGTACCCGCAAGTGATTCGATGAGGGGCCGAAAGGACAGTGGCTCCATCCCGTAGAGGTGGGCCCGGGTTCCCGACGGCCCCGATCGTTACTTTGAGGCGGAGCGACAGGCAGGTTGAGACCACCTAGGAGACAGTGGGCCTGGCCTGTTCGGCGTTCATGGATACTTAACACGCTTAACGAGATCCGGTATTTGATCCGAGTCCGCCATTTGGTCTATACACACTAACCATCTACGGGAGTAGTTATGGGTATCCCGACGTCGTGGTATCACCGAAGCCTTCTTGACGTCGGCGACGAGCGGCGCGCGCCGGATTGGACCGCGAACGTGACTTCCTTTGTAATGGAGGTTGCTAGGTCTGCTTCGGCCACAAGACGCAACGTCAGTGTGTGCTCGAGGCGATGGGCCTGCACCCTGCGCGCTTAGGTTTAGACCGGCGTGTTTGACCTCTCTGTTGTGCCTAGGTGGGGCTGCGGCGTGTTGATCTTCGAGGCCGGGCATGACCCAGAAAGTGTGTCCGCCAAATGGGATCGAGCGTGTTGGGTTATGTGGTGCACCCTGCAGGGAAGTTAATCTATTGAATAGCCGTGTCCCTCGGTAAAGGACGACCGGAGTTGTACCTTGACCTTATGACAACTAGAACCGGATACTTAATAAAACACACCCTTCCAAGTTCCACGAACAACCCGGTGATCGCTTTTCACGGGCGGCGAGGGAGGATCGCCGGTAGGATTATACTACGTGATGCTACCGGAGATGCTACTTGGAGATGCTACTTGAGATGCTACTTGGCGATGCTACTTGGAGGACTTCATCTACTCTCTTCTACTGCTTTGCAAGACGGAGGCTGCGAGCGTAGTCTTCGATAGGATTAGCTATCCCCTATTATTCCGGCATTCTGCAGCTCAGTCCACTCATATGGCCTCCTTACACATATACCCATGCATATGTAGTGTAGTTCCTTGCTTGCAGTACTTTGGATGAGTACTCACGGTTGCTTTCCCCCTTTTTCCCCTTTCCCTTCTTTTTCGTTGTCGCAACCAGATGCTTGGAGCCCAGGCGACGCCACCGTCGATGACGACTACTACTGGGAGGTGCCTACTACTACGTGCGAGTGCTCACGACGACGACTGTGAGTAGTTTAGGAGGGTCCTGGCGGGAGGCTGCGCCTCTTCGATCTGATCCCAGCTTTGTGCTAGCCTTCTTAAGGCAAACTTGTTTAACTTATGTCCGTACTCAGATATTGTTGCTTCCACGACTTCCTATGATCGAGCACTTGTATTCGAGCCCTCGAGGCCCCTAGCTTGTATTATGATGCTTGTATAACTTATTTATGTTTTTAGAGTTGTGTTGTGATATCTTCCGTGAGTCCTCGATCTTGATCGTACACGCTTTGCGTGCATGATTAGTGTACGATTGAATCGGGGCGTCTGAAGTTATCTCAACTCCATCAACCTGCATAGAGCCGCCAAGAGAGTCCCTAGTGACGTTTAGCTCTATACCTTCGAACTTTTTGGTAACTTGTTGCCAAAGGGGGAGAAATTGTATAGATCATAGGACTTCGAGAGAGAGAGTGCTCGCTTTTGCTCTTTCGTTTGCGGTTTCTTTGAGATACTTTTGAGATTTTCAAGACATTCCGTGTGTTTGATACTACGTTTGCTCTACTTTGATGAGTGCTTGATCATACTATGCCTTAATGTGTGCTTAATGCTTATCATATGCTATTCATATCTTGTATGATCATTTACTCATGTCTTGGTGATTGGGTGCATGCTATTCATTCTTATCATTTTGTGCGCTCCACCAAGATGTATGTGACATGGAAGAGTGACCCATGATCCTAATCGATTGTGCATTTGCATTCAAACGCAAATCTTAAATAATGCACAAATTTAGGGGAGCTCTTGCTTATCACATACTTCTCAAAGCTTACGATATTATTCATTGATTATATCATTTGTCGAAGCTTTGATCCATATGTTGTCATCAATTACCAAAAGGGGAGATTGAAAGTGCAACTAATCCCCGGGTGGTTTTGGTAATTAATAACAACATATATATCATTGAACTAATAGTTTCTTGAGAATCATTTTAGAAAGTTCAAGGATATGGGTATGGCAATGACTGAAGATGTGGACCCCTCAAAATGCTAAGGAAAACATTGGCAAAAGCTCAAGACTCCATTTTTGGTTTAGTGATCCAAGATCACATTGAGTCTATAGGAAAGCCAATACTATTAAAAGGGGATGAGGTTATGATAATGATCTGGTTGCTCAAAGTGCTTAGCGATTTATTTCCCAAACTATCAGCAATCTTTCATTCCAACATATACTCATAAGTAATCTCGGTCCCACCGATTCCATAAACTCACCACACCGAGATGAACCACCTCACCATATACCCAAACCCTAGAAATTTCGGATTTTCCGATTCCAAACTCGGTCTCACGAAACTAGTGTTGCCAAGCTTCAGAACATTCATCATCATATCGGTGTCACCGAGATGATAAAGTCGGTCCCACCGAGATTGGCAAACCCTAGTCTTTGGAAGAATCGGACTCACCGAGATTGTATTTTCGGTCCCACCGAAAATCCCAACGCTCACAAGATTTGAACTTTCGGTCTCACCGAGTTGTCAACTTCGGTCCGACCGAGATTGGTCGAATGTGTGTAACGGTTGGATTTTGTGTGGAGGCTATAAATACCCTCCACCTCCTCTTCATTCGTGGAGAGAGCCATCGAAAAGAACTACCACTCCTACCTTACATTTCGAGAAGAAAACTACCTACCCTTGTGTTGAGATCAAGTTGCTCCACTCCCACCATATGAAACTTGATTTCTAGCCTTCCCAAGTTGCTTTCCACTCAATCCTTTCTTCCACCACAGCCAAATCAGTGAGGAGAGTTGAGTGTTGGGGAGATTATCATTTGAAGCACAAGAGCAAGGAGTTCATCATCACCAACACCATCTATTACCTTTTGGAGGGTGGTGCCTCCTAGATTGGTTAGGTGTCGCTTGGGAGCCTCCGTCGAGATGTGGAGTTGAACCAAGAAGTTTGTAAGGGCAAGGAGATCGCCTACTTGTGAAGATCTACCCCGAGTAAGGCTAGTCCTCCGTGGGCGTATGCCATGATGGCATAGACAAGGTTGCTTCTTCGTGGACCCTTCGTGGGTGGAGCCCTCCGTGGACTCTCGCAGCCGTTACCCTCCGTGGGTTGAAGTCTCCATCAACGTGGATTGACGATAGCACCACCTATCGGAACCACGAGAAAAAATCTCCGTGTCTCCAAATTGCGTTTGCTCTTCTCCACCTCTCCTTTACTACATGTGCAATATACTTTCCGCTGCCATTACTCTAGAATTGCATGTGTAGGGTGATACTTGACTTGATCATCATTGTGAACTTGCTAAAAACTTGTCCTAATCAAAAGGCTAAACTTTTATATTGTCAAGTAGTCTAATCACCCCCCCTCTAGACATACTTTCGATCCTACACCGAGGGAGACTAGTGGAGGCAGCTCGGGAAGGAAGAATGGTTGGTCGAATAGTGAGGGAAAGAGCAGGAGTGATGCACCATCGTGGAGGAAACCACCAACTTGCACAACCGATGGGGGTAAGAAGAAGTATGATGATGGGGACGAGGTCACGAGCCCACTTAAGATTGATCCAACTGCAAAGAGGGCTAATGACACTGCAGTGGGAGAGAAGAATAATAAACAACTTGATTTTGGGAGGGGGGACGCCAACGAGCCAAGCCTGGCTGGGATGGAAAACATTACAGAGACGGCAGTAAGGGGTGGTGGTGGCGTGATAGTGGGTGTTGGGAATGGGTCGAATGAAAACCACAGTGTGCCAGGGAACAAAGAGGAAGATGGGGTAGGTAATATTGTAAACAGGCCAAGGGCTGAACCAAAAGGGAGGAATGGGAAGTTCAAGAGAAACCCCAGGGAGAGTGTGGAAGGCCAAACGTGTGGAGTAATAATAGGAAAAAAGAGGAGGGGGAGGAGATGGAAGTGGACAGCCAGGGGTCACCGAAGAAAATCAAAGGGAACGAAGCAAGTACCCAAGAAATGCAGGGAGTACACACCATTTTGAATGCGGGACTGCCGAGTCAGTCCTGCGAGCAGAAATGAGAATCATCACATGGAATTGCCGGGGTTTGGGGAATGGCCCGGCAATTCGAGGACTCCTGGATATCCGGGAGAAGGAGGACCCCGACGTACTCTTTTTGTCGGAGACGAAATTGGTACGTAGTAGGCTGGAGTGGCTGCGGTGGAAGTTGGGCCTTAAGAATATGATGGTTAAGGACTGTGAAGGTCAGAGTGGAGGTTTGGCTTTATTCTGGAAGAATGAGGTGAACTTGAGAGTGGTGGGCTTCATGTCTACATATCACATCAATTCGGAGATCACAGAAGAGGACGGGTTTGTGTGGCGATTCACAGGGATGTATGGGGAGCCGAAACATGATGAAAAGGATAAAACTTGGCGTCTTATGAGCAACCTGAAGGCACAAAACAACAAACCGTGGCTTTGCTCAGGAGACTTCAATGAGGTTTTACACCCATGGGAGAAGGAAGGGGGGCACCTAGATCACAGAGTTGCATGGACAAGTTTAAAGCTGCACTTGAGGCGTGTGAACTTAGAGACTTGGGCTTCATAGGAGATGCATTTACATGGCGGAATCACAGCCATACTGCAGTTAATTACATAAAGGAGCGGATTAACAGAGCAGTGGCTACACAATCATGGTGCAACCGGTTTTCTGCTTTTAAGGTCACTAACGGAGAACCTCGACACTCGTACAACAAACCAATCATCATTGACACACAAGGAGGAGCTAAGAGACAGCAAGGCGTGACTCGGAGCTCTACGCCGAGGTTTGAGGCGAAGTGGCTGGAGGAAGAGGACTGTAGGGCGATGGTAGAAAATGCTTGGAAGAAGGGAGTGCAGTTGGAAGGAAAAAGGGTGGCAGCAGCTGTTAAAGGAGTCACGGTTGAATTAGTGGACTGGAGTAGAAATATTTTGGGGGACTTGGAGAAAAGAATTAGCAAAACAAAGAAGGAGTTGGAGAAGTGTCGAAGGAGCAACATTAGTGCAGAGCAGGTTCGGAGGGAGGAACTACTTAGATTTAAACTGGGGAGGCTCGAGGATCAGAGGGAGTTATATTGGAGACAACGGGCACATGTCCATTGGATGAAGGGAGGCGACCGAAATACGAAGTTTTTCCATGCAACAGCCTCGGATAGGAAGAAGAAAAACCACATTAAGAAATTGAGGAGACAAGATGGTACTGTAGTGGAGGAGAAGGAGGCCATGAAGGAAGTCGTGACTAACTATTTCCTTAATCTGTTTACGTCCCACACGGCTACAAGAATGGAGGAGATGATGAGTCAGGTTGATGCACGTGTTACCCCGCAAATGAATGAGGTTTTGAATGAGCCCTTCTCTGAGAAGGAAGTGTTTGAAGCTCTCCAAAGTATAGGTGACCTGAAGGCCCCTGGACCCGATGGTATGCCATCGGTGTTCTACAAAAAATACTGGGACATTGTAGGAGAAAAACTGGTCGCAGAAGTGCTTGAGGTGCTGAATGGGGGACCCATGCCCGAGGGGTGGAATGAGACTTGTGTTGTGCTGATTCCTAAGGTGCAAAATCCGAATGCATGAAAGACTTGAGACCAATCAGCCTCTGCAATGTTGTTTATAAGTTGGTCTCTAAGGTACTTGCAAATCGGTTGAAACAAATCCTTCCAGACATTATCTCACCTAACCAAAGTGCCTTTCTTCCGGGCCGATTGATCACGGATAATATTTTGCTTGCTTATGAATGTACACACTATATGCAGAGAAAGAGAAGAGGAAAGGAAGGGTTCGCTGCAGTGAAATTGGACATGAGTAAAGCCTATGATAGGGTGGAATGGGATTTTCTAGAAAAGATGACGTATAAACTTGGCTTCGAGGAGACATGGGTCAAACGGATCATGCTTTGTGTGTCCACGGTGTCATACAGATTCAAAGTGAATGGAGAGTGTACGGATGTGTTGTTGCCCCAATGCGGCCTCCGTCAAGGTGACCCCCTCTCACCGTACCTCTTTCTCATTTGCGCGGAGGGGTTCTCCTCCCTACTGAACAGGGCAGAAGTGAATGGAACTCTGACTGGTATACGTATTTGCAATGCAGCCCCTAGTTTCAACCACCTATTGTTTGCAAACGACTCGTTGGTACTGATTAAAGCTACAAGCGAAAGTGCCAGGTATCTGCAAAGTATACTACATCTGTATGAGGTGTGCTCAGGACAAATTGTTAATTACGATAAGTCATCGGTCATGTTCAGCAAAAATACAAGGAGGGAGAGGAGGCAAAGTGCCTGGCGGAGCTACATATCAATACGGAGGGTAGACCCGAAAGGTATTTGGGGCTACCTGTTTATGTGGGACAAGATAGAGCAAAAACCTTTCAGTATCTCAAGGAACGAATCTGGAAAAGAATCCAAGGTTGGATTGAGAGATTGTTGTCTAAGATGGGGAAGGACGTCCTAATTAAAGCTTGTGCTCAAGCAATCCCTACTTTTGCCATGTCATGTTTTGACCTCACTAAATCCTTATGCGAGCAGATGGGGAGCATGATATGCCGATTTTGGTGGGCAAAGCAGGAAAAGCAAAACACTATGCATTGGTTCAGTTGGGAGACTCTGACTAAGCCGAAGAAGGATGGGGGCCTTGGATTCTGAGATCTATATGGGTTCAACATCACTATGCTAGCAAGACAGGCGTGGCGGCTCATCCAGAACCCAACCTCCCTTTGTGCACAAGTTCTTAAAGCACGTTATTTTCCATCTACATCAATTCTTGAGGCGGAACCTGCACCTGGTATCTCATATACTTGGAGGAGTATCCTGAAGGGTGTGCATCTTTTAAAGGAGGGCCTAATATGCAGAATTGGTGATGGGACTGAGGTCAATATCTGGAAGGATCCGTGGCTGAATAGGGAGGGCCAGAGATTTCCCATCACGCCAAGAAGAAGGTGCCTTCTTACTCGGGTATGTGAACTAATTAATCCAGAAACCGCGAACTGGGATAGGGAGCTGGTCAGGAATATATTTGCTGACGCAGATGCCAAGGTCATCCTTGCGACGCCAATCCGAGAAGAGTTTGAAGATTTCTATGCATGGTTCCCTGATAGTAAAGGCCAATTCTCAGTAAAATCTGCATATATATTGTACGTCAAAGCAAGAGATGCTAGCTCAGCCTCGTCGTCAATCTCAGGTCAGCTACCTTGTTTCCCATGGAAGAAAATTTGGGACATCCCCTGCCAACCAAAGATCCAACAGTTCATGTGGAGATTAGCACACAACAGTCTACCTTTGAAGCTAGCTCTGAAAAGGAGAGGGGTTGAATGTGAAACACTCTGTGTATGTTGTAGAAGGGTGGATGAAGATGGAGCTCACTTGTTCCTGAGATGCAAACAGGTTAAAAAGCTGTGGCGTTGTCTCGAGCTGGATGAGATTCGTGAAAAGTTGTGTGCTTGCACTGATGCAAAGGAAGTAATACAGGCAGTGCTGGATCTACCTGAAGATCAACGGGTGCTTGTTACATGTATGATGTGGAGGTGGTGGGACTGTCGCAATAAAATTAACGCTGGGGAGTCTTCAGACACAGTGGAGAGGACTGTAGTGTCCGCCAGGTTTTGGGCTGCTGAATCACTACATCTATGCAGTAATCCCAAATCCCAGTCACAACCCAAGGAACACCATTTTTGGCAGAAACCGCTCGGTGACTTGATGAAAATTAATGTGGACGGGGCGTTCAATGTCTCTACTGGGTGTGGCGGTTGGGGATTCGTGGCCAGGGACAACTGTGGCGACATAAGGGGATCAGGGGCTGGCAAGCTTCAGCATGTGGCCAGTGCTCTCCAGGCCGAGGCGACTGCTGCTTGGGAAGCAATTCACGCAGCATCCTCCTGGGGAATGACGGCTATCCAAGTGGAGTCTGATTGCCAATCTTTGGTGAAAGCTTTGCAGAGTACAGAATACGACTTGGCTCCTGAAGGTGTTCTTCTAAAAGATATCCGGTCTTTTGCTCGGTTGAACTTTAATTCTGTTGAATTTATGTATGCTCCCAGGGGCTGTAATAAGCTAGCACATGCAATTGCAGCCGTGGGCTCTAAGCGAACAGACGCTAGGCAGCTGTGGACCGATGGTGTCCCAGACGATGTTTTGGTGTATCTGGCCAGCTCTCCTGCTGTGCCTGTGTGATTTATGGAATTGCTGTGTTCCATCTCAAAAAAAAGGGGACCAAGACAATGGAAGGTAGTAGCAGTAGTATGTTAGAGCATCTACAGTGTGGACGTCTCAAACCGGCCTCAAAGACATCGGTGGATGGGCCGATCAATAGCCACTCAAAAAAATACCGTACAAACCAGCGACGGAGGTAGCGGGAGAGGGAAGTGGCGTCGCAGGGAGCGGATGTGGACCTCGAGGAGCAGCGTTGACCCCCGCCGCGCCTGGCCCATCGAATCCCTTCCATGCAGCCGCCGACAGGATCGCGCCGTCTGACCCGGTCGGGTCAAAGGACGATCTAGTTCTGCACTTGATTCACCTTATGTTTTGAGTAAACTTGCAACTCCATCACATGCTATTAATCCTGATATGTCGCAAGTTATTGATGATGTTACTTCTGCTATGAATGATGCTTATGATGATGATAGTACTCTGCTTGATAAGAATGTGTCACTAGGTGAATTTCTTGATGAACAAATTGCTAGAGCTAAAGAAAATGAAATCAAGGAAACTAATGAAGTCTTTGAAACTGGAAACTATGAAACACCTATTTAACCTAGTGCTCCTAGATATGAATTGCCTGATATACCTGAGGGTTGTGTTATGGATAGAGAAGTAGCTAGAGACTTTATTGCTTGTAAGGATAGAGATGATCTTAAGAAATTGCTATGCAAGTTGACAGAAAAATCTTTGAATGCTAGAATGAAATATGATCCTAAGTTTGCGACTTCACTTATCTTTGTTACTAATGAGGATTATGAATTCTCTGTTAACCCAGAGTTAATTACTTTGGTTGAATCTGATCATTTCCATGGCTATGAAACTGAAACTGTCGTGGCACATCTTACTAAATTAAATGATATTACCACCCTATATGCTCATGATGAGAAAATTCGCTACTAATACATCTCCAACGTATGTATAATATTTTATTGTTCCATGCTGTTATATTATCATTCTTGATGCTTTATATTCATTTTATAGCAACTTTATATCACTCCCAGTGCCAGTTGTTGTTTTTGCTTGTTTTTTACTTCGCAGAATATCAGTACCAAATGAAGTCCAAATGCCACGAAACTTTTCGGAGATTTGTTTTGGACCAGAAGACAACTTGGAGCCAAGGAAGCACCAGAGGGGAGGCCCATGGGGCCCACCACCCACTTGGGCGCGCCAGAGGCCCCTGGCACGCCCTAATCGGTGGTGGGTCCCATGGAGGTCTCCTCCACTGCCTCTCAGCTCTACAAATACTCAGATATTCCAGAAATCCTAGGGTAGTCGACGAAACACAATTCCAGCCGTCGCAAGTTACAGAACCACGAGATACAATCTAGAGCCCTATTCCGGCACCCTGCCGGAGGGGAACACGATCACGGAGGGGTTCATCGTCCGAAGAAAAAGGGTAGTGAAATACAAATAAAAGAACCAACAGGGAAAATAGGGGATAACCTGGAAGAAAACAACACACCAAGAAAAGGTGTCTGAAAAAGAATAAAAAGTGACCGATATGCTCACCCAGAAACCCATGCCAAGCGGCCCATAGAGAAGGAAAAAATTGATGGTAATTGGGTCGGGCCATCACAGACCCCCTGTACGTTGGTGGGCCTGCCACCAATGACTTGCATGATTTCCCCTTTTTATTTGTTTATATTTCCCCATTGGAGATCACTATTATTTTGGAGCTTTAGTCTCACTATTTAGAAATACTCTAGAAATTTTACCAAATCCTCCTTTGTGGTGCTTGCCACTGCTATTTGTAGCTGCCACTAGGGAGGCCCACAACGATATACTTCCCAACTAAAGGCGTAGAATCATGAAGATTTTAGCCCATGGAACGGCCTAGTTGGGGTTCATCTACTGGACATTGTCAAACTTCCAATCGGGCAGGGAACTCCAGTCGGTTACCGACGGGCTCGCAGTCACTCGGCTAACGAAGGAATGACCCGCCACCTCCACTACGCATTAAGCGCGGTTGTTACCCAATGATGGTATATCTTGTTACTTGTGGTCGGTTTCTTAGTTATGGCTAGGAAATAGTCGGTCGCTCATGGGCCTTTATTGCCATCATTAATACGGGCCCGTCATGGCACCCCTCCTAGCGCACTCCATATAAACCAAGAGAGGAGCACAGGGCAGAGGATTGAATATCCTTGTATGCTTTACATGCAAGAGCAAAAACACCACACACAGGAGTAGTGTATTACCTCCAGAGCAGGGGGAACAAACCTATCTAATTCCTTGTGTGTACTCAGATCTACATCTTTCAACAGTCTCAACGCTCCTTCAAACACACCTCTTACATACTGTCAGAGAAATAATCACAACAGTCGGCGCCCATCTTGTGGCAAGCGTCTATCAAAGCTATGGTGCAGATAGTGTCTTCCTCGTCTTCTTACGGCGACATTCGTTTCCGCACCCTCGAGTTCATGGCGGACGAGTCAGTGCGTCATCCCGATGCCCCACTGAGCGACGTTGCGCTACAGGCGCCGGAGCCTTCACTTGCTCATCAATAACTTCATAGTGAATGCAATCAACTAATTTGGTGTTGTGGATGTTGTTATGTTTTTCTATAGCCTTGATCAAACCTAAAGAAGTTTGCCTTAGGACAAACTTAGTGCTTCAAATATTTTGCAACGGAGGGGGTGCATACTAAACTTCTAGTGGTACCTATCCGTTGTTGGCATCTCTTTATGTCCTTACTTCCTCCTTCCCAAAATATAAGGCGGCGACTGACTTCTTTTGTCTTTATTGTACAAGTTTGATTATGATTTTCATGTATTGTATATCTATAAAATTAGTGTACAGACATATGAAATAAAATGGTTTTGCAAGGCAAATACGATGATGCTATTTATACATGTACGATCCATGTACTTTAATATATATTAGTGGTCAAAGCCGTGAATAAAGGACCATGCAAAGTAAATCGTGCCTTTATTTTGGGAAAGAGGGAGTGCTAAACAACAGCAAATCGTGATCTCACAAACTGGTGGCCGGCCGGGCGTGCAAGATGGATACATGTGCCGCCAGTGACGTTGCATTCAACAACCGTGTAGCCAAGACAAATGCTTAGCCAGCGTTGCGCCCACACGCAGGAGGAGGCTCTAGCTGGCGCTGCAAGAATATACCACATTGTTGGATGCTTGCTACTACGCTTAATTAGCTAGCTTGGTAGCCCGGATATGAACAAGCAAGGCGCGCTGCAGGGCGGTCGATAAGGACGCGCGGGCTCTCCCTGCAATGATGAATCGATGATTGACATCGATGCGATGAACCGATCGGGACGCGCCGATCGAGCCCGCGCGTGCGTACGCAAGTATAGACGGATTGTTCGTCTGCGTGCGCGCGCATGCAATGGCATTATGGCAGATCGGTGCTGATCGTTCACGTCTCCCTCGGTGCCCGCGTGCGGTGCGGTGTCTTGTCCCTTTGGTTGCATTTGTCGCCTCCCCGCATGCACGCGGCACCGATCCAATCCAGCAGATAGGTACCAACGGAGGCTAGCAAGTTGATACTCGATGCTTTAACGGTGCAATTCTAACATATTTTGAGCAGCAGCATTGCAAGGAAGCAGCGCAAGCATATCATGTGCCATGATCATAACGTAGACTGATAGGCAGATAGTAACAAGTAGAAGCTACATGCATACCAAGTTTCTGCTCGATCCACTGTTAGCCAGTACGTACGTATAGATTGCATAGAAAGTACTCCTCCCACACAAGAATTAATGAAGAGATACGTACGTACAGCGAATCAACCTGTGGTTGAGTTGGTTAGGTGGACAGTGGTATCCCCAACCCACCAGGATTCAAATCCTGGTGCTCGCATTATTCCTGGATTTATTTCAGGATTTTCGGCGATGCGCTTTCATTGGGAGGAGACGTTCCGTCGATGACGAGGCGCCTCGGTGACTTCAAATCTCAAGATGATATGCCGCCCTCGGTGACTTCAGAATCTCAAGATGATATGCCGGCTCGGTCTCGGAGAGGTGCTCATAGGGGTAGGGTGTACGTGTGTGCGTTCATAGGGGATGAGTGTATGCGGCGTGTATATGAGCGCTTGTGTCAGACCGATGCTCAAAAAAAAAATAGATCGTCGTACAGATGGGCAATCTAGTTATCTTGTGTTTATCTCACATGCGAGCCTTGGCGGCAGTTTGTTTCCTACCGGATCAAGGGCAGCGGACCCAAACCAGCGAAAGCTGCATCTGGGGTTGGTCGGGAAAATATCAGGTGATACCATGTCTTAGGTGCTCCCATGATACGAGCTTCTGGTCCGTTGGATCTCAGATCCAACGGCTCCTAGGATGTTCTGAAAGGCTGCCGTACTTGTTCGCAATTTTTGGACTTCAAAAGGCCTTTTTTGCAAAATGTTGAAAGCCTACCGGGAGCCGTTGGATCTCAGATCCAACGGCTCCTAGGAGCTCGTATCATGGGAGCATCTAAGGCTCCGTATCACCTGATACTCACCCGGGTTGGTCTTGGATGGGTGCATGTGCATGGCCTCGACCGATCGGCAGGGCGGCTCTCCATTTTTTCTTTCTAACAATTGTGTCTAAGACAGAAAAAAGGAGGTACAAATAGAATAGCTTTAACATATTAATTACGACTTGCCTTGAACTCAAGCCTACCCCATATTCATTGTACTCATATATATATATATTTGCGGGTAAACTTTCAATTTATTCATCTTTAATCATGAAATAGATCAATACACCAACACAACAACACAAATATTCAGCTATACTACAATTTCTACATATGTGACCACGATGGATTGGTACACGATATGGGCCGGGTGATGTTCTTTGGCACGGTGCTCACTGTATTGCCCGCTCGAAGACAATTGTGTTGGCTCATTCTTACGTGTCCCGACTGCTAATACAAACCAGTATATTGGAAGAATAAATAAATTAGCTAGTGCTTTAGCTTATCTTTGAAATGGTGGGTAATTGTCCAAAAGTTTTTCCATCAAGCTTTAGATGGTAAAACCAGATACGAGTTTTCTACAACTACAAAGAAGGGAAAACAGGAGTAAAATGCTGAGCCCAGCGCAATCCAACTGCAGGGGCGTCGTCTTTGGCTTCCTCTTCATTTACTTAACTCTGCGTTCTCCATTGCTTGCAACGTCCAGTTGTTACATCCTGAGAATAATAAACAAAAATTAAGTTACAGTCTTAAGTCATTTAGATGGAAACCTAAGTAGACTTGGAATCCTGTCTCAAAGCACTTTGTCATACATGCATTATGAAACATCTCCATCTTCAGGCAACCAGACATTTTATTTCTCCTCAAAATGTGATATTCTCCCATTTCCGTTTCACATGAAGCCCGGCGCTTCCTTCGTCTAGAGCTACGAGCCAAATGCGTCGACGTTGACATTGTACTCGACTTGCACGTACGGGTTACACACGCCCAATTCATCTGACCACCTGATCAACTCAAAGTACGTACGCCTGGTCACTTGGTGAGTGCAACGGCAGTTTTGTCCCTAGCAAATTAATGGGCGTAGCCAAGCGAGGGAAAATTCTAGGGTTCGACTGGGATGCATCCATGGGCTCAACGACCGTCGATGGTCCAGATTGGGCTGGCTTTTTTTTTTTTGATCAAAGAAGGGATCACCCCCTTCCGATTTTCATTACTGAAAACCAAAGCTAACAAGTTCACAGCGTACCAAACAGCAAAGGCAAGTTCATCGTCCCTACATCTCAGATAACAAAGTTCCATTGCACCCAAAACACAAAGGGGGCACCAGCTACTGAGCAATACAGACTTAGAAGAGGAACAAACCAACATAACTAGCTACCAGCAGGCCTAAACAGAAACTAAAGATCAGCATCAAAGTGAGGTGGAGTAGCCATCATCCAGAGAGCCTCGCCACATTGAGTCTCCAGCCCTGCCCAGCAGTGTACACCTCACTTGCAGCCCGCTCTAGAATTCTTGCCCCAGTTCAGCAGTTTTTTGGCGACTCCTTTGTCTCGCAAAATAGACCAATCAAGCAACCATCGAACCATTAGTTTGATAATCTGTAAAGGATCATTGATCCTTTTTTTCTCAAAGACAACTGCATTTCTGCTTTTCCAGATAGCCCAGAATAGAGCAGAGACACCAACTAACACCATTTTCTTGTCCTCCTTATTGAATTTATTTATCCACCCCCCAAAGCAATCTTTCACATTTGTAGGACTAGTTTTTATGCCACACACACATCTGACCAAGCTCCACATCAAAGAAGCAGCAGAGCAATTGAAAAATAAATGATCAATTGATTCATTTTGTCCACAGAAAACACAATCTTTCCTTCCCTTCCATCCTTTTTTGAGTAGTACATCCCTAGTTAAGATACTTTTCTTATTCACTAACCATAAGAAGACTTTTATTTTGGCAGGAACTTTAGTTTTCCACAGATACCTCTGTGGAAACTTAATCCCAGATGTAATCAATTCCTTATATAATGATTTGACCGAGAATTTCTTATCAGCATTAAGGGTCCACTCAATTTTGTCCCTCCCCCCATTCATTTCTATCATCTCACATCTACTTTTCAGAGCATTCCATAGATCTAGAGTTTCCCCATGTAAAGTTCCTCTAAACCTAAATCCCTCCCATCCTTTTTGGATGGCCTCATTCACAGTGATTTTATGTTCAAAGCAAATATCATACAATCTAGGATAAGCTTCTTTCAAGGGTTTATCATCTATCCAGGTGTCTTCCCAGAATCTAGTATTTTTCCCATCTCCAAGTTTTTTTTAACAAATTTATAGAAAATCTCCTTTATATTCACAAGACTAGTCCAAAACTGGGATTCCCCTGGCTTTTTTTCCATCAATGCCACACATTCCTTCTTACCATATTTCCTTTTCAAAATTTCTTGCCACATCCCCTCCTCTGTTTCTATTTTCCATAACCACTTAGCTAATAAAGCTATGTTCATAACTTCTAAATTTAGAATCCCTAGCCCTCCCATGTCCCTGGGTAAGCAACATTCTTTCCAGTTAACTAAGTGATATTTTCTAATATTTTCATCCTCTTGCCATACCAATCTTGCCCTGTAGAAATCAGCTTTTTTTTATAATTCCTTTTGGAACAGCATAAAAGGACATCATGAACAGAGGGATATTGGTCAAACAGGCTTGTACCAGGGTTATCCTACCAGCAATGGATCCCAACAGTTTCCCTTGCCAACACCCACATCTTTTTTCAATTTTGTCTGTAACACAACTCCAATGACTATTTCTGATCCTGCAGTCAGACACAGGCATCCCCAAATACCTAATAGGTAAATCTCCCATTTTGCAGGTTAGTATTTCTTGATATAGTAATTGTTTCTCTTTGGCTTTACCAAACAACATCAACTCACTCTTGTGAAAATTTATTTTCAGCCCAGACATCTGCTCAAAGGCTCCCAAAATAAATTTGAGATTTTTAACACTGGTTTCATCATCCTGGATCAGAAAAATTGTATCATCTGCATATTGTAGCATATTTACCCCTTTATTTTCATTGTCTCCTAAGACTCCTTTAACAATGTCTCTGCTTAATGCATTATTCATTATAATAGCCAAAGCATCTGCAGCCACATCAAACAGCAGTGGTGACATAGCATCCCCCTGTCTCAATCCTTTATAAGTTTTAAAAAAAGGCCCAATCTCATCATTAACTTTAATCCCTACATGTCCTCCTCTCATTGTTTCCATCACCCAATCACACCATTTATCAGGGAAACCCTTTTGTTTTAACATCTGTATAACAAAGGGCCATTTAATTTTGTCATAAGCTTTTTCAAAATCAACTTTAAAGACCAAAGCAGCTACTCTATTTTTATGAAATGTGTTCAAAGCTTCATGCAAGATAACCACTCCCTCCATAATATATCTCCCCTTAATGAATGCAGTCTGAGTTCTGGATATAACAGGTGCAACACACTTTGTCAACCTGTTCATTAGAACTTTTGTAATTATTTTGAAACTTACATTCAACAGGCAAATAGGCCTGAATTTTTGTATCTGTTTGGCATCACTGGATTTGGGCACCAAGGTGATAATGCCATAGTTGATCCTAGCAATATTGATCTCCCCCCTGGCAAAACTATCTACTAAAGTTTTTAATTCCCACTTGATTAAATCCCAGAAATCCTGGTAAAAATCTGCAGGGAAGCCATCAGGACCAGGACTTTTATTTCTTTTCATCCCCATGACCACTTGATGGATTTCATCCAGAGAGAAAGGGGATAATAATTCCTCTTTATCCTGTACAGATATTTTTTCCATTTCCATATCTCTTAAGGATATATTGGATTCCTCAGGATGTCCAAACAATTTTTTATAAAGTTAGTAATGTATTCCATCAACTTATCATCCCCCTCAATAGTCCCTTCCTCCTGTTCCAAGGAAATTATTCTATTTTTCCTCCTCCTCCCATTTACTTTTGCATGGTAGTACCTAGTATTTCCATCCCCATCTCTTATTTCATTATCTTTGTACCTCTGAATCCATTTCATTTCTTCTTGTGTCATAATTCTCTTCAGTTGTGACCTAAGTTCTTTTTGCTCAATTCTATCTGCCATAGACATCCCTATGTTCTCTGCTTTTTTGTCTATTTCATCCAAATTTCTTATGATTTCTATTTTGATTTTTTTATACCAGGCATCCACATTTCTATTCCATCCCTTGGCTTTTTTCCTCAGCTCCCTCATCCTTAACTGCCATCTGTCCAAAACATTTCCTTTGTATTCTTTATTCCAAGTTTTATGGATTAGTTCTTTGAACCCCTCTCTCAAAACCCATCCATTTTCATATCTGAAAATGTATATTTTGTCATATGTGTCTCCCCTGTGTCCATAAAGAGGGGAGTATGGTCAGAGATCTCCCTTGCCCAAGCTTGTAAAATAGCAAAAGGATATTTTTCCTCCCAAACAGGACACATCAGAACCCTATCTAGCTTCTCAAAAGTAGGGTCCTCCTAGTTATTAGCCCAGGTATATTGCCTACCATTTAAAGGTAGTTCTCTCAACCCAGCCTGCTCAATAATAGCATTGAACAGAAAAGGCCACTGTTCATTTGCCATAGGTTTATTTTTTTCCTGGCTATTTCTGATTATATTAAAATCTCCTCCCACCAGACAGGGTAGTGGATTGTCATGATATAGCCTAGCTAGTTCAGCAAGGAAACTAGCCTTTCCTTCCTTCTGAGCATCCCCATATACTGTGACTAAATTCCAGTGCATTTTAACATTTTTATCAAAGACTAACACTCTCAGGAAGTATTGCCCTTTTTCAATGTGTTCAACATCAAACATATCTTTGTTAATGCCAACTAGAATCCCTCCTGACATACCTCTTGGTGGATTCCAGCACCATTGAAAATTTCTCCCCCCACATAGATTGTGTAATTCATTTTTAGTAAATTCTTTCTTAATGGTCTCAGATATCCCCACAAAGTCCAATCTATGATCAATGATCATCTCCCTAACATATCTTTTTTTGTGATCTTGACCAATACCTCTAATATTCCAAAAAACTCCCCTCATTTTCTAAGTATACTTTTAATACTATCTATCTGCACAAGAGGGAAAATACAGTTATTAAGGATTAGAGGAACTAATGAGTTCTCTTCCCTTTTTCTTTCCTTCTCAAAACCCCAACCCCAATTGTTTGCTTCACACAGCTCATAGCTGGTGAGCTTTTTCTGTTTCCTTTTTTCCCAGAAAACAATCCTTTGATTTTATTACATTGCAATTCCTCAATGTCAGCATCTGAGTGTTCTATATCAGAACATAAATCCTCAATATTCACATCTCCAGTGTTAATATATATTGATGTGTCATTTTTTTTTCAAATCCCTTTTTGTTTCCTCTACCCCCTCAAACTTTTCTCTTTTTATGTTTTGGAAGTAAATCTCCCTTCTGGCTTTTTCCATTTTGTTGATAATATCAACATTCTTTTCAATCATGTCAATTGAACAACCTAAATCAATTCCCACCATGGAACTGATTTGCAGCAAAGAGGGGTTAGCCAAATCAAAAATAGAGTTCTTACCATAATTGTCCCTTTCCTCAGCTCTGCTCTTAGCCATCTCTTCTATTTTCTGATCTTCTTTTCCTTTGTTTCTGAGACTCCTTTTAATTTCCACTTCTTTCTCCTCTCCCTCTTTTTCTGTGATCTCCTTTCCATGAAGTTCTTCCATTCCCCCAGTGCCAACTGATTCCTGACTGGCATTATAATCAGTTGGTTCATTGTACTTCCTAGATTCAGTTTCACTTTTTCTATGTTGATTCTCCTTCTCATAATCTTCCAGATCCATATTAGCCAACTCCATCTCATACTGTTCCCTATTAACTGCTTCTTGGACTAGCTTCTGAATTTCCTCTTGTTGCAATTTCATCTTGGCCTGCATATTGCATTGTTTTTCCTCCAGCTCCATAATTTTCTTCTCATTCTTGGCCCACATAGCTTGATGTCTAGCTTTATCTTCCTCCAACATCTTGACTTTGTTGAACAGGATGTCATTCTCTTTTTGCCACTTTCTCTTCTCATTGTGCATCTCATCTTGCCATATTTGCATGTTATCTTCCAGACTTTTCTTCATTTTAATCAATTTCCCATCCACCTCCTCACTTTGCTTGAGTGACAGGCATCCCAATGAAATGGCCCTATGTTCATTATCTTCTGCCCTGATCCTCTTTCTGCTGTCTGCTTCCCCTTCTCCTTCTTCTTCATCAAGCATATTTTCATTCTTTCTTTTATCTTCCTTGTACCAGCCAACCTCCACCACCATCTCTAACTCCACACCCACCCTGAACATGAGCAAATCAGGGGCAGTGATTTCCACAAGAAGTGGGATCTTCTCCACATTTCTAACCCCACATTTCACCCTAATTTTTTCCTCATTAATTGTATCCATGTCCACTTCTAAAACTGGTCCCACTGCAGCAGAGACCTCACAAATACCCAGGAAGTGTCTGAAGCAATCAGGTACCTTACTAATTTTTATCCACACAGCATGCATTTTTCCCACAGCCTGATGATCTAAAGACCAAGGCTGGACCTTGATGATCACCCCAGTACCAAGCAGGTTGAAGTCATTGAATTTTGCCAGCTCTACCAATTTAGCCTTATTTGGGAATCTCATCATGAAGCCATTTTGTCCAAATTCCTTCACTCTCCACTGCCATCCCCAGTCAAACATCTCTCCCAAGGCCTTAGTAAGCTCAGTTTCATTGATTTTCCCTTCCCTAACTATTATCACACCCAATGGATTAGTGTGTTCAGCCACAAGCGTATCTTTATAACTTTGTACCAACAGGATTCCCAATCCTTTAGCAGCATATCCAACATATTTTGGGACTGGTTTTATTTGCTTCAACAAGTTACACTCACTAGTGATGTCATTTTCCCTGCCACAGATCAGACAGTGTCCCACTCTACAGTCCCTAGTAGAGTGCCTTGGATCTTTGCATTTGCCACATATCTGCTTGTTGACTCTCTCCCCTCCTCTTCTGTTCTCATCCAAGGCAACCTGCCAATTGTTTCTAGCACCCTGTTTCTTTATATCCCCAGTAAAATCTTGGTCACCTCTCCTATCAGCTTTTTGCAAGTTACCACTCTTCCCTTCTTCTCTCCTCATATTCTCCTTACCATTCTAGTTTTCCAAACTATTTCCAAGAGATTTTCCAGCAATCTCCTTTTCTCCCCCTTTCAGTCCCTGCACTAATTGAGATAACAAATTAGCCAACAGCTGTTGCTGGGCACTCTGATCCATCTGCGACTGTCCCT
This sequence comes from Aegilops speltoides, assembly GCA_021437245.1. Taxonomy (NCBI): domain Eukaryota; kingdom Viridiplantae; phylum Streptophyta; class Magnoliopsida; order Poales; family Poaceae; genus Aegilops; species Aegilops speltoides. The sequence continues at coordinate 2,987 of JAHHZJ010000693.1, read as the reverse complement.
CTTTTTCTTTTCCCTTTTCCATTTCTGAGCTCTCTATTTTCTCCATCTCCTTCTCATTCCTAGTGTCAATCATCTCCTTCTTCCCTGTCTTTGCTTGCCATTTCAGATTTTCTCCTCTATCCTCTGCAGCCAGTTCCTCTTCCTCTCCCTCTCCTCTTCCACTTCCTGCACCACCGCCCAATCTGCCATTCCCCCTCCCAAGACTACCAAATCTATCAGTCATTGTGTGTCTCCCACCAGCCCAACTTCCTCCTCTGTTGTTGTAGTTGTTGAATCTACCTCTGGCAAAACCCCCCTCTCCTCCACGATAAAATCTCGGGCCTCCAAAACCCCTCCCTGGGTTGCCAGCCATTGTTTCTGCTGGCGGCGGCGCAGTGGGAAGGGGGAGGGATCCTATCTGATTAGGTTTACAAGTCCCATCGCCCTCACCCCTATTTATAGTATCTCTCCCACCAACACCTTTATGGGCCGTGGTGTCCACCAGCCCCATGGGCCCCCATCCTACTAAGCCCATCTCCAGGTCCATATTGATATCTTTTCCTATTGAGCCCCCGAAAATGATCAGGGGTCTCCCCATAATATTCTCCTCCTCTTTTTTTCTCCTTTCTCCCATTGGGATATTTTCCATTCTAACAGGATCTTCCTGGATCATTATATCCCCAAAATCAACCCCATCAGAATCCCACATTAAGGGAATAGGATGTATAACATCCTTTTTCATATGTTCATATACGATTTGCGCCTTAATTTTCCCATCCCTATCTTTTTTCTCTGCATTTCCTTTTTCATGTTCATTATTATTGTTCTTTTGAAACTCCTTCCCATCCCTCACTAGCCACTTCCTGCAGTCATCTGCATTCTGGGATTTTAACCCAACATTCTCATTATGATTTTTTCCAAGCCTAACCTTCCTCTTAGATTTCCCCAACTTAACACCATCTACCTCAATCGAAGCAGTAGATGCTAAATACTTGGGGTTTGGTATCATACCTTTATTGCAGTAATTTGAAGTCCCCTCCTCCTCCACCTCAGAATCCTCTCCGGCCAGCAACCAGAAACGATTTCCGGCCGGGGAGAACCCTACTGGCGGCGGGAGAGGCTCAGTAGACGAGGAGAACGCCTGGGAAAGCGAGGGGAGCGGCGAGGGAGAGTTGCTGGAGCCACCGTCGCCCTCCTGCGCCTTGGTGCAGCCATCACCACCACCTCTTCCTCCACATCTTCCTCGATCTCTATGGGGAACCATCTGGACCCGGGGGCTGGGATCCCCATCACCGCCTGCGGCTGCGCCTGGTGTTCCTCCTGTGGCGGCTCCGGTTCCACCCGCGGCTGCAACGGCGGCGGCGCTCTTGGCTGGATCAGGCGATAGCGGAGAGAGCGGAACACCTTCCACTTCTCCCGCTGCACCGGATCCAGCGATTCTCCTCCGACGCCTGCAGGAGGACCCCATCGCCGCCGCTGTCGTAGTTGGGGAAGCAGCGGAGGGCCTCCTCCCCTCTGAGCATGTCCCTCACCATCTCGGAGGCATCGTTGAGCGCCTTTGCCGTCGGGAACCACCGATCTATCTCTCGAAGCCTCCCCATCATCACCTCGTCGCCGGCCGCCAGCGCCCACATCTGCTGCTGGCGCGTCGTCATCAAACCCTAGGTTTGTGGGCGGCGCGGCGTCGCGGCGATTGTGGGCTGGATCTGCTGGGGGGAAGGCAATGGGCGAGGAAAACCGATGCGTCGGCCGTATATCTCCCCTCCCCTCCCCCACATCGCCATTAACTTCCTCGGGAACTGCCACCAGCGCACCCCACCCGTCAGCCGACACAAAACGTGCCAAATGGCATGGGAACGCCACTACCTGCCCCTGCCTGATCTCGCCATCCTCCGGCCAACTGCGGGCATCCACGACCACCTCCTCGTCGTCGACGAGTTCCAACCGCCGTCCTCGCCGCCGGATCGTGCCCGGCCGGTAAATCAGCAGTTCCGAACCCAAATTGGGCACATATTCGCAGCGAACATGTTGCGAGATGTGCGCGTTACCTGAAGCGCTGACGCAGGAGCGGCGCGCATGGGAGCACGACGACGAGGGCGCTGCGCGACGGAGCGCGGCGCACGAGGGCTCGGCGCACGGGAGCGCGGCACACGGGGGCGCGGCGCACGGGCGCATCCTCCTAACAACCCTTGGGCTGGCTTTTAGATGATGTGTGACGTTTCCTTCCTCCTGGGTCCGACCAAGGAAAGCCCGACCTCCGCTTTTTCGTTTCCATTCACCCCCACGGAGGCCTGGCCCGCCGAAGACAAACGGGCCTGCTGAATTGAATTACTCCAGCAGTCTATATCTCCGTATAGTTTTTCACCGATCATCATTTTTTCTGCAACCAGAAACGAGAAATTTTCTTTAGAGAAACTTCACTGATCATCATGGAGTAAGTATATCATGAGTTCATATCTGAGCAGTTTACCTCGTTTCTCTTATGCTTCATCCGTCCCAAAATGCTTCTTCTTTGCAGGTTATTTTTCGTTGTACGCAATCGCTTCGTACGTGGTCTATGCTATAACGAGCGGAGTACCAACCGCTGTTCAAGATGGTGTGTACGCGGTTGGATCAGGTGGCTACGGTGGTTTTTATCCAACATGGGTGGCAGCATAATCTCCGGATCGGTCCATCATCCCTTACTACATAGGCATATTGTCGGTCTATAGGACTCTACTGTCGCCGATTTGTTTTTTTTTTCCTTTCATTTTGTCGGACTTTACGCGTTTGGCTGTGTGCATCCTAGTTATGCAGAGACCGGGTGTTACTCATAATGCTTTGTATCCGCTTGATGCTACATTTCGAGATAATAAAAACTCCCTTTATCGAAATAAAGATTTGTCTAGATGCGGATGTACGAGAGTATGATTTATATGCACCGCCCGTTCGTTGTGTCTCAGCCGACCAGACTTTTACCTTTCCCAATCGGGATCGTCTCCCGTTACCATTTCATGGAAGCCTACAAT
>JAHHZJ010000692.1:0-29725 GCA_021437245.1 Aegilops speltoides | reverse complement strand
TTGCCGCACGACATCCGTGTTTAAAATATATTTTTTTCTAAAAAAATTCACGGTTTTATTTTCGTTTTTCTATTATTTTATTATTATTTTAGTTATTTTCGGATTAGGATAATTGACGATTAATTCATTCATCATTTTTCTTTTTTGTTGGATTTTCCGCGGTTATTTTCTGATCGCGATTTCGTCCGATTTTCGCTTTTAGTATAACTTTTCGCTGTTTCATCGGAATCAGCGATCTGTTACCAAGTTTCAGATCGAAACCCTCTTCCGAATAATCTACTTAAACAAGTTTTTGCTTCTGTAAAATTTGACTTAGATCCAGATTAGTAAAACGAAGCTGTTTTCTTTTCGCCGCTTGACTTTCGTTGCTTTATTTGATTTGATTCTTTTGGAAACCGGAGTTCTTAAGTTGAACATTCTGGTTGGATCTTTTGTTCGAAGTTTTACCTGCATTAGATGAGTACTTATTGTATGCTTGTTTGTTTGTCCGCAATAGAATACCCGAGTTCGCCGTTCGTCTACTTTCGAGTCTCTAGGTCTCATGGATCATCGCAAGGCAAGTAACACTTGATCATACCTTTTCATCGCTTCAGCTTTTATGCATTAGATCTATCCTCAAACATTGCATGATTAGGATCTAATTAAATTGTGGGATGGGAAGTAGATGAGGTAGTACCTATTACTGCTTTATTATCAAACCTTTGGGAGTTACTTCTACGCTTGCTTATTATGCCATGCTATGCTAGTAGACGGGATTGGGTGAGTGTATCCATGATGTGTGAGATTGTAAATTAATGGTTTATTTAAGGTGGCAACTTGAATACACATCCGGGTGGATTGAGGCACTGCTTTCTAGCAGACTTGCTCAGATTTCTTCGGACCGCCACCCAGCTCAAAGGGATCATGAGAATATTCAAACTAAACTTACGTGCAGCCACAAGCCATTATGGGCTCGCATAGTCGATAAGTTGTGCGAACTCTACGGGTAGACTAGCGATGTAGGGGAAAGTAGGTGTACCGGCTCACCCACATGTAAGGTGCTAGTGCTTCCGAAGACTATGTCTCGGCCATCCGCTTTCAAACATCATGTAGTGCGAGGAATCAAACGGAGGCGATCGAGTCTTGGGGAAAAGTGCGCAAACCTCTCGCAAAGTGTATAAACTAATCATGGTTAGTCGTGTCCCCTGTTATGGATATCTTGAGTATCTAGTACCTGGATATCTTGTGAATCTCATCATGTTACTATAATCAATATTGTTGGGTTTTAATGAGTACTTCTTAATTGGGATTGAGAATGTGTCAACCATTCTCAATGTTTAACAACCACCATGATAGTTAAATGAATTTATTCCTTTGCAAGAGGGAAAATTGGCTTTATGCAAAAATCAGAACCATAGAGCTTTACCACCAGCCACATATGCATGTAGTATAGCCTATCTCCATTGTTATTCTCTATGTGTTACATTGCCAGATATTCCATGTGTCAATTTTTGGCTGCAACTCTCATGTTGCGATTTTCGCATTTACTAGTAAGGTGCTTTTAGGTCGTGGTTCTATACTCAAGGATGCCGTTGGAGTTGATGGACCCACTTATCTTCCAAGTCTTCGTTGTTATCGTTATTAGATGGCCTTAAGCCATATTTATTGTAATAAGTCCTCTTCGACAAACGATGTAATAAGTGTGTGATTGCTACTCATATAAATCCTTCGGCACTGTGTGGTGCCAAGACATCGATCCAGAATGACACTCGAGCACAAAGACTTGACCATCCGAGGTTGGGTCGCTACAAACATACATCAAGTGTTATCAAATCCTTAAAGACTCAATCCGACAAGACAACTTCAAGGGGAAAACACAATTCATCACAAGAGAGTAGAGGGGGAGAAACATCATAAGATTCAACTATAATAGCAAAGCTCATGATACATCAAGATCAGATCACCTCAAGAACACGAGAGAGAGATATTAAACACATAGCTATCGGTACATACCCTCAGCCCCGAGGGAGAACTACTCCTCCTTGTGATGGAGAGCGCCGGATGATGAAGATGGCCACCGTGAGGATCCCTCCCAGCAGGTGCCTAACAAGGTCCCGATTGGTTTTGGTGGTTAGAGAGGCTTGCATGTGGAACTCTCGATCTATTGTGCCCTTGATGTTTTTAGGGTATATGGACATATATAGGCAAAGAAGTCTGTCAGGAGCCACGAGGCCCACGAGGATGGGGCGTGCCTGGGGTAGGGCGCGCCCCGCCTCGTGGCCACCTCGGCCGCCCCGACGCCTACTCAAGTCTCTGGATTACTCCGCTCCAAAAATAACTCTCCTAAAGGTTTCATTCCGCTTGGACTCCGCTTGATATTCCTTTTCTTCAAACACCAAATAGGCAAGAAAACAACAATTTGGGCTGGGCCTCCATTAATAGGTTAGTCCAAAAATGATAAAGTGTATAATAAATCCCATAAACATCCTAAACAGATAATATAATAGCATGGAACAATCAAAAATTATAGATATGTTGGAGACGTATCAATGAGTTTCGGCAGCACGACGGCATGGTGACGGTGATGATGAAGCTATCTTCGCAGGGCTTCGCCTAAGCACTATGAAAATATGACCGAGGGATGAAACTATGGAGAGGGGCGCCGCACATGGCTAAGACAATGGTGTGTCTCATGCGCGCCGCCTCCCACATGTATATAGGTGGGGGAGAGAGAGAGGCAACCAACAAGCACCAATAAGGAGGCCGGCCAGCCCTAGGGCTCCTGCCCTAGCCTGCGCCTCGTGCCATAATTCCCCTAAGGGGAAGGAAAGAGGAGGAGAGGGAAGGAAGGAGGAGGCCTACTCTCCTCTTTCCTTCTCTCCCCTAGGGATGACTACCATAGAGGGGCGCACTAGCCCCTGGTGGGCTGTTCTGCCCCCTCTCTTGGCCTGCATCACCCCAGACGCCCAAACTCTTGCAAAGGTCCAAATAGTATCATCCTATATATAAATCCTTACCTCGACCATTCCGAGCTCCTCGTCATTTCCGTGATCTCATCCGGACTCGAACAACATTCGTCACCCAATCATGTAACTCATATAACACTATATTGTCAATGAACATTATGTGGACCCTACGGTTCAAGAACTATGTAGACATGAATGAGACACCTCTCCAAATAATAACCAATAGCGAACCTGGATGCCCATATTGGCTCCTACATATTCTACTTAAGATCTTTATCGATGGAACCTTATGACTACATAATGAATTGCCTTTGACCATCAGATGTTACTCGCCCGAGATTCGATCATCAAGATCTTCATACCTAGTTCAATCTGCTACGGAGTCTTTACTCGCTCAGAATACATCATGTCGTAACTAATCGCTTAGTTACTTTGCTTGCAAGCTTCTTGTGATGTGTATTACCGAGAGGGCCCATAGATACCTCTCCGATACATGGAGTGACAAACTTATCTCGATGTATGCCAACTCAACAAGCACCTTCATGAGATACCAGAGAGCATATTTATGATCATCCAGTTATGTTGTGACTTTGATAGCACACAAGGTATTCCTCTGGTATTCGGGAGTTGCATAATCTCATAGTCGAAGGAATATGTATTTGACGTTAAGAAAGCAATAGCAATAAACTGAACGATCATATGCTAAGTTAACGATGGGTCTTGTCCATCACATCATTATCCTAATGATGTGATCCCATCATCAAATGACAACTCATGTCTATGGTTAGGAAACCTTAACCATCTTTGATCAACGAGCTAGTCTACCAGAGGCTCATTAGGGACACGGTACTTGTTTATGTATCCACACACGTTTTTAAGTTTCCGATCAATACAATTCTAGCATGAATAATAAACCTTTATCATGAATAAGGAAATATAAAATAACAACTTTATTATTGCCTCTAGGCATATTTCCTTCAAACACTTGTATTGGGCCTAGATCAATACCAAATCCAATTCGACAACCCACATCCAAACGCAACATTAACGTAATTGCAACCATAAAGTATGTAGTAGTAGGAGTTTACGACAACCTCATAGTGAAGGTTGTGGTACATAGACAAAATTGGCACCTTTATGTTTTTGCATAGACCTAGTCGTTTTGATAGAGCGCGAGCTAGTCCTATGCTACAAAAGCTCCAACGGGAGTTTGATTAGACATTGGCCATACGAGACTTCCAAATGTTGGGGAACATTGCATAAAATAAAATTTTCCTACGTTCACCAAGATCAATCTATGGAGTCATCTAGCAATGAGAGAGGGGAGTGCATCTACATACCCTTGTAGATCGCGTGTGGAAGCATTCAAGAGAACGGGGTTGAGGGAGTCGTACTCGTCGTGATCCAAATCACCGATGATCCTAGTGCTGAACGGATAGCACCTCCGCGTTCAACACACGTACGGTTGTGGAAGACGTATCCTCCTTCTTGATCCAGCAAGGGGGAAGGAGAGGTTGACAGAGATCCAAAGAAGACGACGGCGTGGTGGTGGATGCAGCAGATCTCTCGCAGAGCTTCACGAGCTTCTACGAGAGGGATAGGTGTAGCAAGGGGAGAGGAGGCGCCAAGAGCATGGTGCGGCCGCCTCCCTCCCCACTTTATATAGGCCCCTAGGGGGCACTGCCCTAGGAGATGCAATCTCCAAGGGCGCCGTGGGGGAAACTTTCCCCAAACTGTGTGGAGGCGCTTCACCCTAGGGTTTCCAACCCTAGGCGCAGAGGGCCCAAAGGGGGACGCACCAGCCCACCAGGCTGGTTTCTCCCACTTCAGCCCATGGGGCCCTCCGGATGGGTGGCCCCACTGGTGGACCTCGACCTTCCGTGGTCCCAGACAATACCGTGATCCCCAAACTTTCCCGATGGTCAAACCTGACTTCCTATATATAATTCTTCACCTATGGACCATTCCGAACTCCTCGTGACGCCGGATCTCATCCAGACTCCAAACAACTTTCGTTATCAGATACTCATATCTCTACAACCCTAGCGCCACCGAACCTTATGTGTAGACCCTACGGGTTCGTGAGACATGCGTACATGATCGAGATGCCTCTCCGTCAATAACCAACAGCGGATCCGATACCCATGTTGGCTCCTACATGCTCCTCGATGATCTCATCGGATGAACCACGATGTCGAGGATTCAATCAATCCCAGATACAATTCCCTTTGTCAATCGGTACGCTATTTGCCCGAGACTCGATCATCGGTATCCCAATACCTCGCTCAATCTCGCATCGCAAGTCACTTTACTCATATCAGAATGTATGATCCCGTGACTGCACACTTGGTCACATTGAGCTCATTATGATGATGCATTACCGAAAGGGCCCGAGATACCTCTCCATACATGCGGAGGACAAATCCCAGCCTCGATTCGTGCAACCCAACAGACACTTTCGAGATACCCGTAGTGCACCTTTATAGCCACCCAGCCACGCTGGGGACATTTGGCACACCCAAAGCATTCCTACGGTATCCGGAGTTGCACAATCTCATGGTCTAAGGAAATGATACTTGACATTTGGAAAAGCTCTAGCTAAACGAACTACACGATCTTTGTGCTATGTTTAGGATTGTCTTGTCCATCACATCATTCTCCTAATGATGTGATCCCGCTATCAATGACATCCAATGTCCATAGTCGGAAACCATGACCATCTCGTTAATCAACGAGCTAGTCAACTAGAGGCTCACTAGGACTTGTTGTGGTCTATGTGTTCACACATGTATTACGATTTCCTGATAATACAATTATAGCATGAACAATAGACAATTATCATGAACAAAGAAATATAATAATAACCATTTTATTATTGCCTCTAGGGCATATTTCCAACAGTCTCCCACTTGCACTAGAGTTAATACTCTAGTTACATTGTGATGTATCGAACACCCATTGCGTTCTGGTGTTGATCATGTTTTGCTCTAGGGAGAGGTTTAGTCAACGGATCTGCTATATTCAGGTCCGTATGCACTTTACAAATATCTATGTCTCCATCTTGAACATTTTCATGGATGGAGTTGAAGCGACGCTTGATGTGCCTTGTCTTCTTGTGAAACCTGGGCTCCTTGGCAAGTGCAATAGCTCCAGTGTTGTCACAGAAGAGTGTTATCGGCCCCGACGCATTGGGTATGACTCCTAGGTCGGTGATGAACTCCTTCACCCAGATAGCTTCATGTGCTGCCTCCGAGGTTGCCATGTACTATGCTTCACATGTAGATCCCGCCACAACGCTCTGCTTGCAATCGCACTACCATCGCCCCACCATTCAAAATATACACGATCCGTTTGTGACTTAGAGTCATCCAGATCTGTGTCGGCTTAGCGCTGACGTAACCCTTTACGATTTCCAGCTCTTCATCACCTCCATATATTTAGAAACATATCCTTAGTCCTTTTCAGTACTTAAGGATGTTCTTGACCACTGTCCAGTTGTTCCATGCCGGATTACTTTGGTACCTTCCTACCAAACTTATGGCAAGGTTTATATCAGACTGGTACAAGTCATGGCATACATGGTAGACCCTATGGTGAGGCATAGGGACTACACTCATCTTTTCTCTATCTTCTCGTCAGGGTCGGGCATTGAGCCGAGCTCAATTTCACACCTTGCAACACGTGCAAGAACCCTTCTTGGACTGATCCATATTGAACTTCTTCAATATCTTATCAAGGTATGTGCTTTGTGAAAGACCTATGAGGCGCCTTGATCAATCTCTATAGATCTTGATGCCTAATATGTAAGCAGCTTCTCCAAGGTCCTTCATTGAAAAACACTTATTCAAGTAGGCCTTAATGTTGTCCAAAAGTTCTATATCATTTCCCATCAAAAGTATGTCATCCACATATAATATGAGAAATGCCACAGAGCTCCCACTCACTTTCTTGTAAACGCAGGCTTCTCCATAAGTCTCGCATAAACCCAAACGCTTTGATCATTTCATTAAAGCTTAATGTTCCAACTCCGAGATGCTTGCACCAGCCCATAGATGGAGCGCCGAGCTTGCATACCTTGTTAGCATTCTTAGGGTCGACAAAACCTTCCGCTGCATCATATACATTTCTTCCTTAAGGTGACCGTATGGAATGCCGCTTTGACGTCCATTTGCCATATTTCATAATCATAGTATGCGCAATTGCTAACATGATTCGACGGACTTCAGCTTCGCCACGGAGAGAATGTCTCATCATAGTCTATCCCTTGAACCTATCGATAACCCTTAGCGACAAGTCGAGCTTTATATATGGTAACATTACCATCCGCTATTCCGCCTTCTTCTTAAAGATCCATTTGTTTTCTATTGCTCACCGATCATCGGGCAAGTCTGTCAAAGTCCACACTTTGTTTCCATACATGGATCCTATCTCGGATTGCATGGCTTCAAGCCATTTGTTGGAACTGGCCCGCCATCGCTTCTTCATAGTTCAAAGGTTCACCGTTGTTCAACAACATGATTTCCAAGACAGGTTGCCGCATTCACTCGTGCGTAACGTGTCCTTGTGGACCTTCAAGATCAAGAGGAGCTTGATCCAAGTATCTTGATCATCATCATTAACCTCCTCTCTTGTCGATGCAGCACCACAGAACATCTTCCCGAAGTTGCGCTTACTCACTGCTTCAAGAGGCAGATTGCCAAGCTCCACTTTCCTCCCACTTAATTCTATCGAGAGAAACTTTTATCCGTAAAGGACCCGCTTTAGCAACAAAAATCTTGCCTCGGATCTTAAGTAGAAGGTATACCCAATGGTTTCCTTAGGGTATCCTATGAATACGCATTTTTCCGACTTGGGTTCGAGCTTCAAAGTTGAAGTTTCTTGACATAAGCATCGCATCCCCAAACTTTTAGAAATGATAGCTTAGGTTTCTTCCCAAACCATAATTCATACGGTGTCGTCTCAACGGATTTAGACGGTGCCCTATTTAAAGTGAATGTAGCTGTCTCTAGAGCGTATCCCCAAAATGATAGCGGTAAATCGGTAAGTGACATCATTGATCGCACCATATCCAATAAGTGCGATTACGACGTTTGGACACGCCATTTCGCTGAGGTCTTCCAGGCGGCGTGAGTTGTGAAACGATTCCACATTTCTTGAAGTGCATACCAAATTCGTGACTTAAATATTCACCCCCACGATCTGATCGTAAGAACTTTATCTTTCGGTCACGTTGATTCTCTACCTCATTCTGAAATTCCTTGAACTTTTCAAAGGTCTCAGACTTGTGTTTCATCAAGTAGACATACCCATATCTACTTAAGTCATCGCGAGAGTGAGAACATAATGATATCCTCCGCGAGCCTCAACGCTCATTGGACCGCACACATCGGTATGTATGATTTCCAATAAGTTGGTTGCTCGCTCCATTGTTCCGGAGAACGGAGTCTTGGTCATTTTGCCCATGAGGCATGGCTCGCATGTGTCAAACAATTCATAATCTAGAGACTCTAAAAGTCCATCAGCATGTAGTTTCTTCATGCGCTTGACATCAATGTGACCAAGGCGGCAGTGCCACAAGTATGCGGGACTATCGTTATCAACTTTACATCTTTTGGTATTCACACTATGAATATGTGTAACATTACGCTCGAGATTCATTAAGAATAAACCATTCACCAGCGGGGCATGACCATAAAACATATCACTCATATAAATAGAACAACCATTATTCTCGAATTTAAATGAGTAGCCATCTCGAATTAAACGAGATCCTGATACAATGTTCATGCTCAAAGCTGGTACTAAATAACAATTATTGAGGTTTAAAACTAATCCCGAGGTAAATGTAGAGGCAGCATGCCCACGGCGATCACATCAACCTTGAACCATTCCCAACGCCAAGATCGTCACCTCGCCCTTCGCTAGTCTCCGCTATTCCGCAGCTCCCGCTTGAGTTACAAATATGAGCAACCGCACCGTATCAAATACCTGTGAGCTACTACAAGCAATCGGTAAGGTACACATAAATTACATGTATATCACATATACCTTTGGTTTTGCCGGCCTTCTTGTTCGCTAAGTACTTCGGCGCCCGCTCAAAGGACCACTTCCTTGCAATAAAAGCACTCGGCCTCGTGCTTGGGTCCATTGTTGACTTCTTCCAAGAATCGGCTTACGGGCGGCCAACTCCTTTGCCGCCCTTTTTGAAGTTCTTCTTACCCTTGCCTTTCTTGAACTTAGTGGTTTTATTCACCATCAACACTTGATGTTCCTTTTGATCTCTACCGCTGATTTCAGCATTGAATATACCTCAGAATGGTCTTTTCCATCCCCGCATATTGAAGTTCGTCACAAGGCTCTTGTAGCTTGGTGGAGCGATCGAGGATTCTGTCAATAATCAGATCATCCGGGAGATTAACTCCCAACTGAGTCAAGCGGTTGTGCAACCTGCATATCTTGAGTATGTGCTCACTAATGTAACTGTTTTCCTCCATCTTACAATCAAGAACTTGTCGGAGACTTCATATCTCTCGACCCGCATGAGCTTGGAAACCCATTTTTAGCTCTTCGAACATCTCATATGCTCCGTGTTGCAAAACGCTTTTGGAGCCCCTGGTTCTAAGTCAGAAGCATGCCGCACCGAACGAGGGAGTAATCATCAAGACGAGACCGCCAAGCTGCTCATAACGCCTTGGTTCTCTCGATTGGTGCTTCACCTAGCGGCGCTTCTAGGACATAATCTTTCTTGGCAGCTATGAGGATGATCTCGTGTTCTGACCCAATCCGAGAAGTTGCTGCCATCATCTTTCAAATTTTGGTTTTCTAGGAACGCGCTGAAGTTGAGGTGGACATGAGCGCTGGCCATTTGATCTACAAGACATTTTGCAAAGGTTTTAGACTAAGTTCATGATAAGTAAGTTCATCTAATCAAATTATTCAATGAACTCCCACTTAGACAGACATCCTCTAGTCATCTAAGTGAAACATGATCCGAAGTCATTCAGGCCGTGTCCGATCATCACGTGAGACGGACTAGTTAATTTCGTGAACATCTTCATGTTGATCGATCTTCTATACGACTCATGCTCGACCTTTCGGTCTTCCGTGTTCCGAGGCCATGTCTCAGACATGCTAGGCTCGCAAGTCAACCTAAGTGTATTATGTGTAACCGCTTACACCCGCTGTATTCGAACGTTAGGATCTATCACACCCGATCATCACGGGTGCTTCAAACAATGAACCTTCGCAATGGTGCATGCTTAGGGGGAACACTTTTCTTGAAATTATTTCGAGGATCATCTTATTTAAGCTACCGCCGTCTAAGCAAATAAGATGAAAACATGATAAACATCACATGCAATCAAATAGTGACATGATATGGCCAATATCATATTGCTCCTTTGATCTCCATCTTCGGGCGCCATGATCATCTTCACACCGCATGACACCATGATCTCCATCATCGTGTCTTCATGAAGTTGTCACGCCAACGACTACTTCTACTTCTATGGCTAACGATTTAGCAATAAAGTAAAGTAATTTACATGGCGCTCTTCAATGACACGCAGGTCATACAAAAATTAAAGACAACTCCTATGGCTCTCGCCGTTGTCATACTCATCGACATGCAAGTCGTGATTCCTGCTACAAGAACATGATCATCTCATACATCACATATATCATTCATCACATCCTTTGGCCATATCACATCACAAAACACTCGCCGCAAAAACAAGTTAGACGCCCTCAATTATTGTTGCAAGTTTTTTACGTGGTTTATAGGTGTTCGCAAGAACGCTTACCTATGTAAAACCACAACGTGATGTGCCAATTTCTATTTACCCTTCATAAGGACCCTTTTCATCGAATCCGCCCAACTAAAGTGGGAGAGACAGACACCGCTAGCCACCTTATGCAACTAGTGCATGTCACCGGTGGAACGTGTCTCACGAAGCGCACGTAAGGTCGGTCTGGGCTGCTTCATCCCATGATGCCGCCAAGCAAGATAAGACTAGTAGTGGCAAGAAAATTAACAACATCTACGCCCACAACCGCTTAGGTTCTACTCTGCATAGTAACTATGCATAGACCTAGCTCAAGATGCCACTGCTGGGGAACGTTGCATAAAATAAAAATTCCCACGCTCACCAAGATCAATCTATGGAGTCATATAGCAACTAGAGAGGGAGTGCATCTACATACCCTTGTAGATCACAGGCGGAAGCGCTCAAGAGAACGAGGTTGAGGGAGTCGTGACTGCTGTGATCCAAATCACCGATGATCCTAGTGCTGAACGGACATCACCTCCGCTGCTCAACACACACACGGTTGAGGAAGACGCCTCCTCCTTCTTGATCCAAAGAAGGGGAAGGAGAGGTTGACAGAGATCCAAAGAAGACGACGCAAGGCAGTGGTGGACGCAGCAGAGATCTCAACAGAGCTTCACGAGCTTCTACGAGAGGGAGAGGTGTAGCAAGGGGAGAGGGAGGTGCCAAGATCATGGTGCGGCTGCCTCCCTTCCCCTTTATATAGGCCCCCAAAGGGGGCTCCGCCCTAGGAGATGCAATCTCCAAGGGGGCGGCAGCCAGGGGGAAACTTTCCCCCTGTGGAGGCGCCTCCACCCTAGGGTTTCCAACCCTAGGCGCAGGGGGCCCTAAGGGGGGGCGACCAGCCCACCAGGCTGGTTCCCTCAAGGAAATATACCCTAGAGGCAATAATAAAGTTATTATTTACTCTCATATCATGATAAATGTTTATTATTCATGCTAGAATTGTATTAACCTAAACATGATACATGTGTGAATACATAGACAAACATAACGTCACTAGTATGCCTCTACTTGACTAGCTCATTAATCAAAGATGGTTATGTTTCCTAACCATAGGCATGTGTTGTCATTTGATTAATGGGATCACATCATTAGAGAATGATGTGATTGATATGACCCATTCCGCTAGCCTAGCACTTGATCGCTTAGTATATTGCTATTGCTTTCTTCATGACTTATACATGTTCCTCGTAACTATGAGATTATGCAACTCCTGCTTACCGGAGGAACACTTTGGTGCTACCAAACGTCACAACGAATCGGGTGATTATAAAGGAGTACTACAGGTGTCTCCAAGGTACATGTTGGGTTGGCGATTTCGAGATTAGGTTTTGTCACTCCGATTGTCGGAGAGGTATCTCGGCCTCTCTCGTAATGCACATCACTATAAGCCTTGCAAGCAATGTAGCTAATGAGTTAGTTATGGAATGATGCATTACGAACAAGTAAAGAGACTTGCCGTAACGAGATTGAACTAGGTATTGATACCGACGATCGGATCTCGCAAGTAACATACCGATGACAAAGGGAACAACGATGTTGTTATGCGGTTTGACCGATAAAGATCTTCGAGAATATGTAGGAGCCAATATGGGCATCCGTGTTCCGCTATTGGTTATTGACGGAGAATAGTTCTAGGTCATGTCTACATAGTTCTCGAACTCAGAGGGTCCGTGACGCTTAACGCTACGATGATAGTTTTATTATGAGTTTATAAGTTTTGATGTATCAAGTTTTTTCGAGTCCCTGATGTGATCACGACAGACGAGGAGTCTCAAATGGTCAAGACATAAAGATTGATATATTGGAAGCCTATATTTGGACATCGGAAGTGTTCCGGGTGAAATCGACATTTTACCAGAGTACCGGGGGTTATTGGGCCTTCATGGGCCCTAAGGGAGAAGAGGAGAGGAGGCAAGAGGTGGGCTGCGTCCCCTCCCCTCCCTAGTCCGAATAGGACAAGGAGAGGGGGGTGGCGATACAAGTGGCATCCGAGCCTGGTTTTATGCGTAGATGTCATATGCACGAGTAGAACACAAGTGAGTTGTGGGCGATACAAGTCATATACGCCAGCAAGATGTCATACTTTGGTTCGGGCGGTACAGAGATGAAGCGCCCGACCGACATTACGCCAGACGCTTACGCGAGACTGGTTTCACTGCTACGAGCACTCGTGCTTAAAGGTGGCTGGCAGTGTCTCTCTCTCACTTTAGCTGAATCAAGGCGCATACGCCCGGTCCTTGCGAAGGTTAAAACAACACTAACTTGACAAACTATCATTGTGGTTTTGATGCGAGGTAAGAAGGTTCTTGCTAAGCCCGAGCAGCCACGTAAAATTTGCAACAACAAAGTAGAGGACGCCTAACTTGTTTTTGCAGGCATGTTGTGATGTGATATGGTCAAGACGTGATGCTATATTTTATTATATGAGATGATCATGTTTTGTAACCGGGTTATCGGCAACCGGTAGGAGCCATATGGTTGTCGCTTATTGTATGAAATGCAACGCCTCAGAATTGCTTTTACTTTATCACTAAGCAAGAGCGATAGTCGAGAAGCAATAGATGGCTAACAACAATGATGCTACGATGGAGATCAAGGTGTCGCTACCGGTGATTTATGGTGATCACGACGGTGCTTCAAGATGGAGATCACAAGCACAAGATGATGATGGCCATATCATATCACTTATATTGATTGCATGTGATGTTTATCCTTTATGCATCTTATCATGCTTTGATTGACGGTAGCATTTTAAGATGATTTCTCACTAAAATTATCAATAAGTATTCTCCATGAGTATGCACTGTTGCGAAAGTTCTTCGTGCTGAGACACCATGTGATGATTGGGTGATAGGCTCTACGCTCAAATACAACGGTGCAAAAAAGTTGCACACGCGAGTACTCAAAGTTAAACTTGACGAGCCTAGCATATAATGATATGGCCTCGAACACGGAGACCGAAGGTCGAGCGTGAATCATATAGTAGATATGATCAACATATTGATGTTCACCATTGAAACTACTCCATCTCACGTGACGATCGGACATGGTGTAGTTGATATGGATCACGAATCACTTAGAGGATTGGAGGATGTCTATCTAAGTGGGAGTTCTTAAGTAATATGATTAATTGAACTTAAATTTATCATGAACTTAGTACCGATAGTATTTTGCTTGTCTATATTTGTTGTAGATAGATGGCTCGTGTGTTGTTCCGTTGAATCTTAATGCTCCTTGAGAAAGCAAAGTTGAAAGATGATGGTAGCAATTACACGGACTAGGTCCAGAATCGAGGATTATCCTCATTGTCGCACGTAAGAATTATGTCCTCGAAGCACCGCTGGGTGCCGTGCCTCGTCGCTGATGCAACCGACGACGCAGAACGCTTGGAAGAGAAAAGCCGATGACTACTCGATAGTTCAAGGTGCTATGCTTTACGGCTTAGAACCGGTCTTCAACGACGCTCAACGCCATGGAGCATATGAGATGTTCCAGAGTTGAAGTTAATATTTCAAGCAAATGCCCGGATTGAGAGATATGAAGTCTCCAATAAGTTCTATAGCTGCAAGATGGAGGAGAATAGTTCACAAGGAACACATACTCAAAATGTCCGGTATAATAATCACTTGATTCAACTGGAGTTAATCTTCCCCGATGATAAAGGTCATTGATGTAATTCTTCAATCATCGCCACCAAGCTACAAGAGCTTCGTGATGAACTATAATATGCAAGGGATGGACAAGACTATTCTCGAGCTCTTCGCAATGCTAAAAGTCGCTGGAGGTAGAAATCAAAAGGAGCATCAAGTGTTGATGGTTAATAAGACCGCAGCCAAGAAAAGGGCAAAGGGAAGAAGAAGGAACTTCAAGAAGAACAGAAACAAGTTGCTGCTCAAGAGAAGAAACCCAAGTCTGGACCTAACCCTGAAACCGAGTGCTTCTACCGCAAGCGATCGACATCGAAGCTTAAACGCCCCAAGTATTTGGCGATAAGAAGGATGGCAAAGTGAACAAAGGTATATGTGATATACATGTTATTGATGTGTACCTTACTAATGCTCGCAGAGCACCTGGTATTTGATATCGGTTCTTGCTGCTAATATCTCAACTCAAACAGGGACTACAGATGAAGCGAAGATTGATAAGGACGAGGTGACGATGCTGTGGAAATGGTTCCAAAGTCGATGTGATCGCGGTCGGCACGCTACCTCTACATCTACCATCGGGATTAGTTTTAGACCTAAATAATTGTTAATTGGTGCCGCCATGAGCATGAACATTATATCTGGATCTTGTTTGATGTCAAACGGTTATTCATTTAAGTCAGAGAATAATGGTTGTTCTATTTATATGAGTAATATCCTTTATGGTCATGCACCCTTGAAGAGTGGTCTATTTTTACTGAATCTCGATAGTAGTGATACACATATTCATAGCATTGAAACCAAAAGATGCAGAGTTGATAATGATAGTGCAACTTATTTGTGGCAATCGCCGCTTAGGTCATATTGGTGTAAAGCGATGAAGAAACTCCATACTTATGGGCTTTTGAATCACTTTATTATGAATCACTTGGTACTTATGAACCGTGCCTCATGGGCAAGATGACTAAAACGCCGCTTCTCCGAACTATGGAGCGAGCAACCGATTTGTTGGAAATCATACATACCGATGTTTGTGGTCCAATGAATGTTGGGGCTCAAGCGGTATCGTTATTTTCTCACCTTCACAGATGATTTGAGCAGATATGGGTATATCTACTTAATGAAACACAAGTTTGAAACATTTGAAAAGTTCAAAGAATTTCAGAGTGAAGTGGAAATTCATCGTAACAAGAAAATAAAATTTCTACGATCTGATCGTGGAGGAGAATATTTGAGTTACGAGTTTGGTATACACTTGAAACAATGCGGAATAGTTTCGCAACTCACGCCACCCGGGACACCACAATGAAATGGTGTGTCCGAACGTTGTAATCATACTTTACTAGATATGGTGCGATCTATGATGTCTTTTACTGATTTACCGCTATCGTTTTGGGGTTATGCTTTAGAGACGGCCGCATTCACGTTAAATAGGGCACCATCAAAATCCGTTGAGACGACACCTCATGAACTGTGGTTTGGCAAGAAACCAAAGTTGTCGTTTTTTAAAGTTTGGGGCTGTGATGCTTATGTGAAGAAACTTCAACCAGATAAGCTCGAACCCAAATCGGAGAAATGTGTCTTCATAGGATACCCAAAAGAAACCATTGGGTACACCTTCTATCACAGATCCGAGGGCAAGATTTTCGCTGTTAATTCGGATCCTTTCTAGAGAAGGAGTTTCTCTCGAAAGAAGTGAGGGAGGAAAGTAGAACTTGATGAGGTAATCGTCCTCTGCTCCCTTATTGAAAGTAGTTCATCACAAGAACCGTTCCCGTGACAACTACACCAATTAGTGAGGAAGCTAATGATATTGATCATGAAACTTCAGATCAAGTTTCAAACCTCGAGGTCTACTAGAGTAAGATCCGCACTGAGTGGTACGGTAATCCTATTCGGAAGTCATGTTACTTGACCATGATGAACCTACGAACTATGAGGAAGCAATGATGAGCCCAGATTCGCAAAATGGCTAGAGGCCATGAAATTTGAGATGGGATCCATGTATGAGAACAAAGTATGGATTTTGGTTGACTTGTTCGATGATCGGCAAGCCATTGAGAATAAATGGATCTTTAAGAAGAAGACCGACGATGGTAATGTAATCTGTTTATAAAGCTCGACTTGTTGTAAAGGTTTTCGACAAGTTCAAGGGGTTGACTACAATGAGACTTTCTCACCCGTAGTGATGCTTAAGTCCGTCCAATCATGTTAGCAATTGCCGATTTTATGATTATGAAATTTGGCAAATGGATGTCAAATCTGCATTCTTGAATGGATTTCTAGAAGAAGAGTTGTATATGATGCAACCGTAGGTTTTGTTGATCCAAAAGGTGCTAATAAAGTGTGCAAGCTCCAATGATCCATTGATGGACCGGTACAAGCATCTCGAGTTGAATAAACGCTTTGATAGTGTGATCAAAGCATATGGTTTTATACAGCACTTTTGGAGAAGCTCAGATTTACAAGAAAGTGAGTGGAGCTCAGAGCATTTCGATATTATATGTAGATGACATATTATTAATTGGAAATGATATAGAATTTCTGGATAGCATAAAGGATACTTGAATAAAAGTTTTTCTTTGAAAGACCTCGTGAAGCTGCTTATATATTGGGCATCAAGATTTATAAAGATAGATCAAGACGCTTAATTGACTTTCACAAAGCACATACCTTGATAAAGTTTTGAAAAGTTCAAAATGGATCGTGCAAAGAAAGGGTTCTTGCCCGTGCGTACAAGGTGTGAAATTGAGTCGACTCAATGCCCACCACAAGCAGAAGATAGAGAGAAAATGAAAGATGTTCCTATGCTTCAGCCATAGGCTCTATCATGTATGCAATGTCTGTACCAGACCGACGGTGCTTAGCAATAAGCTTGGCAGAAGGTACCAAAGTAATCCAGAGTGGATCATCGACAGCGGTCAAGAACATCCCAAATACCGAAAAGGACTAAGGATATGTTTTCGATATGGAGGTGACAAAGAGCTAGTCGAAAAGGTTACATCGATGCAAGCTTTGGCATCGATCCCACGATTCTAAATCGAAAACCGGATACGTGTTTTTATTAAATGGTGGAGCCGTAAGTTGGTGCAGTTCTAAACAAAGGCCGTATGGGATCTACATGTGAAGCGGAGTACATAGCTGCTTCGAAGCAAAGAAATGAAGGAGTCTCGATGAAGGAGTTCATTTCCGATCTAGGTGTCATACCTAGTGCATCGGGACCAATGAAGATCTTCTCAGACAATACGTGCAATTGCCTTGGCAAAGGAATCCAGATTTCACAAGAGGACCAAGCATATCAAGAGACGCCTAATTCCATCCGGACCAAGTCCGTGGGAGACATAGAGATTTGCAAGATACATAGGATCTCAATGTTGCGCACTCCATTGACTAAGCCTCTCTCACAAGCAAAACATGATCAGACCAAGACTCCATGGGTGTTAGAATCATTATCGTAATCTAGATTGTCACTCTAGTGCAAGTGGGAGATCAAGGAAATATACCCTAGAGGCAATAATAAAGTTATTATTTATTTCCTCATATCATGATAAATGTTTATTATTCATGCTAGAATTGTATTAACCGAAACATGATACATGTGTGAATACATAGACGAACATAACGCCACTAGTATGCCTCTACTTGACTAGCTCATTAATCAAAGATGGTTATGTTTCCTAACCATAGGCATGTGTTGTCATTTGATTAATGGGATCACATCATTAGGAGAATGATGTGATTGACATGACCCATTCCGTTAGCCTAGCACTTGATCGCTTAGTATATTGCTATTGCTTTCTTCATGACTTATACATGTTCCTGTAACTATGAGATTATGCAACTCCCATTTACCGAGGTACACTTTGGGTGCTACCAAACGTCACCTTTTGTCACCAGAGTTCTTCAAATATAGTCTTTTGTCACCGGAGTTCTTCATGGTGGTTCTTCATGATTTATTTCATCCTTCAAGAGTTCATCAAATATCATTCCATCCTCACAAGCTCGTGTTCTATTCCTCCCATTTTCAGTCGGAATGCTACCTAAATCCTTTCGCCTTATTCGCTTTTTTTCTTTTCTAACCACTCCGTTAGAACGAGTGCTTTCATAGTCTATTTGATTCCGTGAGCTTTTGATTCTCGCCATTCTCGCAGTTCCTCCCTTCTTCTCGAAAGTGCTCTCGATTCTTTGCTTCTTCTCTTGAGTTCTTGTTTCACCTCATCCCTTTCCCTTCCGCTCGTCCTAAGATCTCGGACGAGATCTCTTGTTAGTGGAGGAGTGTTGTAACGCCTCGGATTCGACGCGCCAGTGTGTCTGCCATTATTCGCCATCTTTGCCATGTCATTTGCTTGCGTGTTGCATTTCATATCATGTCATCATGTGCATTTCATTTCGTGATACATGTTCGCCTCATGCATCCGAGCATTTTCCCTGTTGTCTGCTTTTGTAATCCGCACTCCTATGTTCCCCTGCCCCCTGCTTGCTCTCTTCTCTTGTGCGGGTGTTAAACGCTCTCGAATGGCCCGAGGTTTTCCAACCGCCTTGGTATAGCACCGTAGACCGCCTGTCAAGTTTCATGCCATTTGAGGTCGTTTGATACTCCAACAGCTTAACTGGTAATCAGAAGCCCTCTTTGAGTTGCAGCCCAACACCCTTCCAAAGTGGCCCAAAACCCACCTAACCCGCCTCCATGCTTCTTGGTCGTTCGATCACGATCACAGGGTCAAAACCGCCCTCATTTGGACTCTCCTAGCTCCCTCCACCTATAAAAACGCTCCTCTCCATTTTGATCAATTTCTCCCCAACCCCCATTTCTCTCCACATACGGACATGTCCGGACTGACCGGACATGTCCGGACTGACTGACACGCCCAGCCGCCGCCTACGCCTGGGCCGCCTCACTGCTTGTCCCATACACTGGGCTGGCTGGGCTCAGCTGCCAGCTGCCCTGGCCCACGCATCAGCCTGCTGCCTGCCCTGCTGGCCCATGGCCCCTCCCGCCTGGCCATGTCTGCTGCTGGGCGTTGCTGCCTGGCCACACATCCCCGCACAAGCCTGCTGGCGCCCCACTGCCTCGCCACCTTGCTCCTGCCTCTGCCCCTCTGCTCCGCTGCTGCCCTCAAGCCTCAAGGCCCACACCGCTGCCTGCTGCCGCCTTCGCGCCACTGCCTCACTGCTGTCCGGCTCCGTCATGCACATGCCTCACCGGCTGGTGGCAACGCGGCGTTGCACGTAAGTTGCCCGCCTCCGCTGCCGCGCCTGCATGCCTACCCTCAAGGCCGCTCCTTTGATCCGCCGGATCCGGCGCACGGATCCGCCTCAGCGCCTGCCCGCCACGCCATCTCCGGCGAGAACTCCGCGGATCTGGATCGACCAGATCCACCGAGCCGATCCAAACGGCTCCCCACGCCTGGATCCCTCCGCCCCGGATCTTCCGCCCCATTTTTCGCGAGGGTATAAAACCGCTAAGTCCCAAATATTTGCATTATCATGTCATGTTCATCGTGATCACATCTCTCGCATCCGTAGCTCCGCTTTTAGTGCGATAATATGTCAAATTGTTCGCCTCGACGAGTACCTCATTTCATTCCATTGCATCATTTTTATTTGAGCACACCTTCATGCCCGAAATGCTGTTGGAAAAGTGCATGTTGATGTTAATCTGCTGAAACTGTTATAACTTGCTCATTTATCATTTTTGCCATGATTGATGTGTGCATCCTATGAGGTTGATGTCTACATGAATGTTGATCTATGCCATGCCATCTTTCCAGAGATGTTAACCATGTATTTTTGTGAGTTGTGTGCTGAGTGTATCAAGCTTGCTAAGTAGGGTAGTTGCTGTGACGCCCGGATAACTAAGCTACAGTAACCCACTCCTAATGATGCCACGTCACCTCCATATCGTTGTTAATCTCCGATGACTCAATCCTGCTCGAGTTCAAATTTTAAAAAAATCAAACAACAAAAGTTTTCAAACAATAAAGCTAAAATGTTCTTGTGCCAAATATTGCATAGGTAATTATGGCGAAGGAACCACACTATTATAAAATGCTTAAAACTATGAGATGAATAAAACAAGAGTAAAAACTATTATTTAAATACTTTAAATACTAAATAATGACAAAACTATTTTATTTTGGGTTAGCAATTTATGAGGCAAGGGCATAAATAGTAAACATCAATTTAGGTGCCACTTTGGTATTTTGTTATCACTAGAATAAATAGCAACTAGAAGTAAAAAAAAAAAGGAAGGTAAAAGAAATTAAAGCCCCCTCACTGGGCTCGCCCACCTGGCCACTGGTTAACCAGGCCGCCCACCGCCTCTACTAACCCCCCCACCCCGTGACCCAACCAAGCCCTCACCCCACGATCCCCACTCCCCTTGTCCGCCACACTCACAGAAGCCCACAAGACGCATGAGTCCTCGAGGAGAGGAGCTCCTCGCGTCTGACGCACCATGCCCCCTGCCCCGACGCCTCCTGCCGGCCTCCTCCCGCCGCCCATCTCCGGCTCGACTTCTCTCGCCTCTTTTCCCGACCCGATCCGATCAGAAGGCAACGAGCGCGACGCTACTCTCTCGACGCCACTGGATCTCATGCCACCTCACCGGAGCTTCTCGCTGGACCACCCTAACGGCTCGCCTCCTCCATGCCGCCGACGCCCCTGGCCTCCTCCACAACGGACCTTCCCGACTCTCCCCGAGCACGCTTGCTCAACTACAGGGCGCGTGAGCTCCTCCTTTCTTCCTCCCCGCAGCGCCAACCTGCGTCGCCCATCGCACCCTCCCCGCGGTGAGCGCCAGGCCCCTGGCTGTTGCCCTACTCACGGCCACGCACGCTGGGCCAGCCGCCGCTTCCTCGGCTTTGCTGCCCGTGGCTGCCTCACCTCGCTTGCTCATACACACTCGGGGCTGGCTGCTGCTCACACCGCTGACCACCGCAGCCACTGGCCTTCACTGCTGCTTCCGCTTTGCATCGCCACCGACTGCCCCTCGCTTGCCTCAAGCCCATTGCGGCTGGCTTCGGCCTGCGCCATGCAGCCGCTCAGACCGCCTGGTCCGGAGACTCCACAATGGCGCCTGCCGCGGGCCTCAACCTCCGGGCGGGCTCTCGATGCCATGCGGGTTCGCACACGCCTGTGCACCCGCCACCCATCGCTCACACTCGTAAGGCCTGGGGCCTATGATGATGGGCCCCACGCCCCGTAACGTTTTTAATAAAATAAAATAAAATAAGTAAAAATAAATTAATAAAATTTATAATTAATTAATTAATTAGTGAATTAATTGTTAAGTAATCCTCTTTAACTAAGCTAATTAACTCCGTTAGCTTAAATAAATGAGTTAGTTTAAACCAAATCCCTAATTAGCCTAACAAAATGACGATGTGGGTCCCATCGACCCACACGCTTGTTTGACTAGTCAACACCTCTGCTGATCGCCGACGCCATGTCGATGTCATGTCGACGCCGGCAATCGCTCGATAATGTTGAATTTAAATAATTAAATAAATCCTAAAAATGAATTAAATCTTTTAAAATTAATATAAAATAAACCGTAGCTCGATGGGAAAACTTTGTACATGAAAGTTGCTCGTAATCTAAGAGATTTAATCCGATCCGCAGCTCGCTCGTCCGCCACGCATCCCTAGCATAGCTTAACTCAACAACATTTCACCTCCGCTCATCTGTTCAAAACACGAAACACTGTGGATACTTTCCTGATGTTTCTCCCTTCACCGATCACCTCTACCGTGATTAGAACACGCCTAGCTCGCTTGTCGACCTTTTATGCACTTGCTTGCTATGTATTTATTGCTTTCTCCTTCTCCGTTAGCCCTCGTGACGATGCCGATGCCTCGTGGATCTACTCACGCCACCGACTAATTCTCCTTCTTGTCTCGAGCAACCAGTGCAAGCCCCCTTGATCACCAGATATCGCCTATTCTTCTCTATACCGCTTGCATTAGAGTAGTGTAGCATGTTACCTGCTCGCCATTCCTATTCTGCTGCATAGCCCGTCATTGTTACATACTATTGAATCCTTACCCGCAATCCTAAATGCTTAGTATAGGATGCTAGTTTATCATCATTGGCCCTACACTCTTGTCACCCCGCTTTGCTATATTATCGGCCGTGATCACTTGGGAGGTGATCACGGTATATACTACATACATACATACTATACAGATGGTGACTAAAGTCGGTCGGCTGCTGTTGAGTACCCGCAAGTGATTCCGATGTGGGGCCGAAGGACAGTGGCTCCATCCCTAGAGGTGGGCCTGGGTTCCCGACGGCCCCGATCGTTACTTTGTGGCGGAGCGACAGGCAGGTTGAGACCACCTAGAGACAGTGGGTCTGGCCTGCTCGGGCGCTTCATGGATACTTAACACGCTTAACGAGATCTTGGTATTTGATCCGAGTCCGCCATTTGGTCTATACGCACTCAACCATCTACGCGGAGTAGTTATGGGTATCCCGACGCCGTGGTATCACCAAGCCTTCTTGACGCCAAGAATCGAGCGCGCTGCGCCGGATTGGAACGTAAGCTCGCGCTTGTATTAGGGGCTAGTTCGCTTCCGGCCACAGACGAACGTGCGTGTGTGCTCAGGCGATGGGCCTGCACTTCACACAGATAGGTTTAGACCGCGGCTCCGACCGCCTCACAGCCTAGGTGGGCTGCGACGTGTTGATCTTCCGAGGCCGGGCATGACCTCAAAAGTGTGTCCGCCAAATGGGATCTGCGTGTTGGGTTATGTGGTGCACCCTCGCAGGAAGTTAATCTATTCAATAGCCGTGATCTTCGGTAACAGACGACTTGGAGTTGTACCTTGACCTTATGACAACTAGAACCGGATACTTAATAAAACACGCCTTCCAAGTTCCACAGATAACCCGTGATCGCTTCCACGGGCGACGAGGAGGATCGCCGGTAGGATTATACTTGGAGATGCTACTTGGAGATGCTACTTGAGATGCTACTTGGCGATGCTACCGAGGACTTCTACCACTCTCTTCTACTGCCAGAAGATTTGAGGTCGCTGTGGTTGCCAGCCTTCGATAGGATTAGCTATCCCTCTTATTCTCGCATTCTGCAGCTCACCCACCATATGGCCTCCTTACACATATACCCATGCATATGTAGTGTAGTTCTTGCTTAAGCAGTACTTTGATGAGTACTCACGGTTGCTTTCTCCCTTTTTCCCCTTTTCCTTCTTTTCTCTGGTTGTCGCAACCAGATGCCGGAGCCCAGAGCCAGACGCCACTGTCGACGATTTAATTACTATTACATCGGAGGTGCCTACTACTACGCAAGCAATGTCACGATTTACCACCTCAGAGTAGTTAGGAGGATCCTGCAGAGGCCTCGCGCTTCTTTCGATCTGTATCCCGCTTTGTGCCAGCCTTCTTAAGGCAACTTGTTTAACTTATGTCCAGATCAGATATTGTTGCTTCCACGACTGCGCCTATGATCGAGCACTTGTATTCGAGCCCTCGAGGCCCCGGCTTGTATTATGATGCTTGTATGACTTATTTATGTTTTAGAGTTGTGTTGTGATATCTTCCGTGAGTCCCTCGATCTTGATCGCATATGTTTGCGGCATGATTAGTGTAACGATTGAATCGGGGCGCCACAGCTTGCTCGTTGTTGTTTTCCGATGATTCTCATATATTTTGTTGCTATGTTAACATGCTTCTATTAATCATTCTATGCATAACTGGAGATGTCTATAAACATGTTTTGATCTACATATCATGCTCTATCCATTCATGCCCTTGGTTGCTATTATAGCCTGCTGGAACTTGTTCATATCTTGCTCCAAAGTTGCTTGAAAATGTTGCTGTCAACCTGTTAATATTAAGTTCACTTGTTCCCATGTGTTTTCCTAGTGATCCATGCACCCTATGAACTTGCTCTTGGCATGCTTAGCTTCACAAACATGTCTTCTTACTGTTGGTTGCCTTGCCATGCCATGTATTGCTCTGTGGTGAGTGGTTCAAGCTCACGAACATGCCTACTTATTGTTGTTCCTGCCATGTATGAATCTGTAATATAACTTGCTATGTTTACATGGGTGCCATCATATTTTCTATGCCTTTTTGGCCCATGGTGAGTAAGGGACTTTTGATCTATGCATTTAGTAGTATCATGCCATGCCTTTGTTTGCCATGATAAGTTCCTGTAACGTATTGTTTGATAGCTCTAAACATTGCAACCTGATGTTATTTCTGCTAAAACCCTGAAACTGTTATTATTTGCAATATCTCCATGTCCTTTTGAGCATGTTCTAGTTGTTTCTGGAGATAGCTTAGTGTTCATGTTTTGTTATGCTTTACCTGTACTTCATGCCCATGCCTTTTGTTATTATGTTGGGATGCTGTAGCTTATTGTTTTGATGCTTGCAATATGCCTAGTTGCTGTTATGGACAGATTGTTGTTATGACTTGTATAGTGTGTGTGTGTGTGTTACACCGTTGCTCCGTTTTGAGTGTGCTCTATATGAACTTGCTTGATTTTGCATGTAGTTTCATATTATCATGTTGCATCCTTGTTTTGGTGTGTTTGCTTGATGTTTGTATGCATTTTGCATCAATGCCATGTTTAACTTGTTTTGCTCATATCTTCCGTGTCGTAGTTCAATCTAATGAACTTTATATGTAACTTGACTAGAATTTCGTGTAGATCATCTTGGTGCATCTTAACTTGCTGTTTAACAACTTGAACAAAAGGTTTATTCAGTTCTGGACTAATTTCAAAATTTGCATATGAGGACTTACCGGAATTGTTATATGTTGTTTCCGGCCTCATTTAAACTTGCCTTGATGTGTTGTTCTTGTTTGCATCATCTCTTGCCATGAGTAGCTTCATGAAGCTTTGTAATGCATCATGCTCCTTGTGCATCATGTCTTGTTCATGTTTGGTGTGTTTACCATGTTGTGTGCTTCTTCTCGATAGTTCCCATTTCGCTATGATCGTGAGGATTCGCTCGCTCACGTGTGGTTCGCCTTCGTGGCTTCATCTTCTTCATGGACTTGTTCTTCTTCCTAGCGGATTTCGTGCAAGATGACCGCTACCGGATCTCACTACTATCATTGCTATGCTAGTTGCTTCATTCTATCGCTATGCTGCATACCTATCATTTGCTCTTCAAGCCTCCCAAATTGCCATGAACCTCTAACCTTGACACCATTCCTAGAAAACCGTTGCTTGGCTATGTTACCGCTTTTGCTCAGCCCTCTTATAGCTGCTAGTTGCAGTGAAGTTGAAGATTTCTCCATGGTGGACAGGGTTTTGTTGGGATATCACAATATCTCTTATATTATTAATGCATCTATATACTTGGTAAAGGGTGTAAGGCTCGGCCTTATGCCCGGTGTTTTGTTCCACTCTTGCCGCTTCTAGTTTCCGCTATACCGTGTTATGTTCCTGGATTTTATGCTCCTAACGCTGGTCGGGTGATTTATGGGACCCCTCGACAGTTCGCTTTGAATAAAACTCGCCCAAAGAAGGCCCAACCTTGGTTTTACCATTTGCCTCACCACCACCTACTTTTCCCTTGGGAGTAATTAACCCAAGGGTCATCTTTATTATAGCCCCCGGCCGCTGCTTGTCTAAGCGCTGGTCCAAACTAGAGCACCATGGGACCATCCCTTGGCAACTTGGGTTACGCCGGTACCGTGACGCTTAGCTTATCCGGTGTTGCCTCGAGAACGAGATATGTGCAGCTCCTATCGGGATTGTCGGCACGATCGGGCGGTCTTGCTGGTCTTGTTTTACCATTGTCGAAATGTCTTGTAAACCGATTCCGAGATCGATCGGGTCTTCCCGGAGAAGGTCTATTCCTTCGTTGATCGCGAGAGCTTGTCATGGGCTGTTGGGACACCCCGCAGGGTTTAAACTTTCGAGAGCCATGCCCGCGTTATGTGGCGATGGGAATTTGTTAATGTCCGGTTGTAGACAACTTGACACCAGATCCGAATTAAAACGCATCGATCAAGGTGTAGCCGTGATGGTCTCTTCTCGGCGGAGTATGGAAGTGAACACGGTTTCGGGTTATGTTTGACGTAAGTAGGAGTTCAGGATCACCTCTTGCTCATTGCTAGCTTCACGACCGCCCTTTGTTTCTCTTCT
Organism: Aegilops speltoides; assembly: GCA_021437245.1. Classification (NCBI taxonomy): domain Eukaryota; kingdom Viridiplantae; phylum Streptophyta; class Magnoliopsida; order Poales; family Poaceae; genus Aegilops; species Aegilops speltoides. The sequence goes on along the minus strand of JAHHZJ010000692.1, from coordinate 3,174 downwards.
CGCCTCATTTGCGTATGTTAGCCACCATATATGCTTAGTCGCTGCTGCAACCTCACCACTTATCCATTCCTTTCCCATTAAGCTTTGCTAGTCTTGATACCCATGGTAATGGGATTGCCGAGTCCTTGTGGTTTTATGATTACTACAACAACAGTTGCAGTGTACAGTGTTTTATGATGATCCCGACGCGAGAGCGATGCTTGCTTGCGCTTGAGTTATTCTTCCGCTTCTTCTTCGATCGGGGATAAGTTCTGTGTCGGCAGCCCGGGCTTGCAGGTGGTGGATATTGTTTGAGTTTCGTTTATGATTCATCCGTAGTCGGATGTTGTTCTTGTATGTTGTATTGTTGTATTCATGTGACATTGTATGTATTGATGTATCCCCACTATTATGTAATGTTGATGTAATGATATCCACCTTGCAAAAAGCGCTTTCAATATATGGTCTATCCTTGGTGGACCTTCGAGTTCCTTTTGGATAGGGTCGATATTGGGCGTGATAAGTTGGTATCGAGCCTCGACCGACCCTAGGAGCCCCCTTGATTGATCGTGTAGTTTGGCCGATGTTGAGTCTAGAAGAAAACTGTTTTGAGTCTAGTTATATCGAGAGTAGGAATTCTTTTAGTCCTCTTCCCTTCTGCCGCTTCCTCGTGAATCTTGACGAGTTGTTTTGAATTACTCCTCTTCCCATTCAAATTTTCTTTAGGATCACGCGGTTAGTTTTTGTTCGTTGTCCATCCTCTTTCGTCCGGCAAGCCTCCGCCAAGTCGACTCGATCCTCTTTGTTTTTGCCGAGTTCAATCTCATTGTTTTCTTTTCCCACCCGCCCACCCTTCTTATCCTCGAACCGAGTCCGTAATCGAGTATCCTTCCTACTGCATAAGTCTTTGCCTTCTTTCCTCAATGATTTTAACACGTGTTTTCTCTTCAAGATATTCAGCGATTTCCCCTTCCATTTGCTTGTGTTTTTCCCGCCCTTCCACCCTTTCTCTTCTCGGAGTCTGACTCTCTCTCGACCATCTATTTCTTTCGTGCGGAGCCTCTTCAATCTTCCCTTAATTATTTCTACCGGTGAATTCTCGTCTGCTTTGACATTCATCATCTCTTCTTCTTCTCTCGTGGACTTAATTCAAGTTTTTCGGTTGATCATATTCTTTCTCCTCGCCAAGTATTTCCTTTGCTCGCTCGCCTCGCCATTTTACCTTTTCCGGAGAATGATGCACCGAACAATTCAAATATTTCAATCATCCATTGCATCATCTATCTGCTCAACATCCCTTTCCAACGGTGTTATCTCGATAGTGGGCCCTAACCCACAGGTCTTTTCCCAGGATCTTACCTGACTCTTCTAATTCCCCGGAGTTATTCTCAAATTCTTTTCAAAGTGTGACGTAAGAATGGATTCCATAAGTCACATGCCTTTTCCAAGATCGATTTCAAATCATTTCATCGTCGGCTCAACCTCTTCGTTTTTCATTCTCCCGGAGTACCTCAGTAATTTTAGTGGTGTTTCTCGTCGTCATTTGAAGACCAAAGAAGAGTTTTTCCTCTAAATCTTGTTCGTTCTCTGAGATTTGCGGTGCTAGCTCGATGTTATCCTATCAAATTGTTTCAAGTCGATTAATTCTTTTCACCCATCCGGAGTATTTCAGAGTTGATTTCGCTTTCTTTTCACCGAGGCCATCATTCCAGCTTATCGCTCTCTATTTATCCCGGTGCTTCATTCAAGTATTTTTCAATCATCATGATCCCTTCGTTATCTTGTCTCTTAATTCCTCAAGCATATTCGTTCTTCTAATTCTTCCCGGTGATTCATTCTCTTTCATCACCATTTTCAATTCTAACGGTGGTTCATTCAGATTCTTTTTCCTTTGTCATCATATTAATCCTTTCGCTTTTTAAATCCTACCGTGGTTCATGAAGACCTTCTCAAGTTTGCGATATGTCACTTCTCAATTCTTTTGCAAGAAGAATAAGTAGTGTGCAAAATCCATTGCTTGTCATCAATTTAATTTGATGAAGGATAAGCATACAATAAATCTTATTCTTATTTCATCCAAGTGAGTAATTCCATCCTTCGAGTTTGTTCTTGATGAATAAATTCTAGTTCTAAGTGTTTTCATCTTTTATTTTCCGGAGTTCAAATTTTCTCGCCATCTCGCTGGTAATTTCCATCTAAATCATCGCAAGGCTCATCTTATTCTTTCATCCTTCATTCAATCTCATCATCTTTTGTCACCGGAGTTCTTCATGGTGGTTCTTCATGATTTATTTCATCCTTCAAGAGTTCATCAAATATCATTCCATCCTCACAAGCTCGTGTTCTATTCCTCCCATTTTCAGCCGAATGCTACCTAAATCCTTTCAGTCTTATTCGCTTTTTCTCTTTCTAACCACCCTTCGTTAGAACGAGTGCTTTCATAGTCTATTTGATTCCGTGAGCTTTTGATTCTCGTCATTCTCGCAGCTTCCTCCCTTCTTCTCGAGTGCTCTCGATTCTTTGCTTCTTCTCTTGAGTTCTTGTTTCACCTCATCCCTTTCCTTCCGTTCGTCCTAAGATCTCGGACGAGATCTCTTGTTAGTGGAGGAGTGTTGTAACGCCTCGATTCGATGCGCCTGTGTGTCCGCCAGCTTATTCGCCATCTTTGCCATGTCATTTGCTTATGTGTTGCATTTCATATCATGTCATCATGTGCATTTCATTTCGCATACATGTTCGCCTCATGCATCCGAGCATTTTCCTGCTGTCTGCTTTTGCAATCCGCAGACTCCTATGTTCCCTGCGGCCCCCTTTTGCCTCTTCTTCTGTGCGGGTGTTAAACGTTTCGAATGGTTCGAGGTTTGCCAACCGCCTTGGTATAGCACCGTAGACCGCCTGTCAAGTTTCATGCCATTTGGAGGTCGTTTGATACTCCAACGGTTAACTGGTAACCGTGAAGCCTCTTTGAGTTGCAGCTCAACACCCTTCCAAAGTGGCCCAAAACCCACCTAATTCCCATCCATGCTCTCGGTCGCTCGATCACGATCAAGGTAATAAAACCGCCTCCTCATTTGGACTCTCCTAGCTCCCTCCACCTACAAAAACGCTCTCCTCTCCATTTTCGGATCAATTCTCCCGAAACCCCATTCTCCTCTGCCGCAAGGCTTGACATGTCCGGACGGACCGACACGCCCA
>JAHHZJ010000691.1:0-28157 GCA_021437245.1 Aegilops speltoides | reverse complement strand
CATTCTATGCATTATCTGGAGATGCTCTATAAACATGTTTTGATATACATGTCTTTCTCTATCCATTAATGCCCTTGGTTGCAATTATAGCCTGCTGGAACATGTTCATTTCTTGCTCCAAAGTTGCTTGAAAATGTTTCCTGACAGATTGTTTGCATGAGAGTCAATTTTCATGAGGTCGTTGTAGTTGATCCGTGTATGCTATGACCTTTCTCTTGCCATGCTTAGCTTCATAAACATGCCTTCTTACTGTTGATTGCCTTGCCATGCCATGTATTGCTCTGTGGTGAGTGGTTTGAGCTCACGAACATGCCTACTAATCATTGTTCCTGCCATGTTTAAATCTGTAATAAAACTTGCCATGTTTACATGGGTGCCATCATATTTTCTATGCCTTTTGGCTCATGGTCAGTAAGGGTCTTTTGATATATGCAATTAGTAGTTTCATTCCATGCCTTTGTTTGCCATGATAAGTTCCTGTAACATGTTGTTTGATAGCTCTAAACATTGCAACCTGATGTTATTTCTGCTAAAGTCTGAAATTGTTATTACTTGCAATATCTCCATGTGTTTTTGAGCATGTTCTAATTGTTTCTGGAAATAGCTCAGTGTTCATGTTTTGTTATGCTTTACCAGTACTTCATGCTCATGCCTTTTGTTATTATGTTGGGGTGTTGTAGCATGTTGTTTTGATGCTTGTAAGATGCCTAGAAGCTGTTTTGGACAGATTGTTGTTATGACTTGTATAGTGTGCATGTGTTGCCCCGTTGCTCCGTTTTGAGTGTGCTCTATATGAAACTTGCTTGATTTTGCATGTAGCTTCATATTATCATGTTGCATCCTTGTTTTGAGGTGTTTGCTTGATGTTTGGGTGCATTTTGCATCAATGCCATGTTTAACTTGTTTTGCTCATATCTTCTAGCCCGTAGCTCCGAATCTAATGAACTTTATATGTAACTTGACTAGAATTTCGTGTAGATCATCTTGGTGATCTTTAACTTGCTGTTTAAAAACTTCAACATAAGGTTTATTCAGTTCTGGACCCATTTCGAAATATGCATATGAGGACTTACCGGAATTGTTATATGTTGTTTCCGGCCTCATTTAAACTTGCCTTGATGTGTTGTTCTTGTTTGCATCATCTCTTGCCATGAGTAGCTTCATGTAGCTTGGTCATGCATCATGCTTGTTGTGCATCATGCCTTGTTCATGTGTGGTGTGTTTACCTATGTTGTGTGCTTCTTCTTGTTAGTTCCTGTTTCGTTGCGATCGTGGGGATTCGTTCGTCTTCGTCCGTTCATCTTCTTCATGGACTCGTTCTTCTTCCTTGCGGGATTTCAGGAAAGATGACCGCTACCCTGGATCTCACTACTATCATTGCTATGCTAGTTGCCTCGTTCTTTCGCTATGCTACGCGACCTATTACCTGTTTGTCCAGCCATCCCATATTGCCATGAACCCCTAACCCTTTGACACCATTCCTAGCAAACCGTTGTTTGGCTATGTTACCGCTTTTGCTCAGCCCTTCTTATAGCGTTGCTAGCTGCAGGTGAAGTTGAAGATTTCTCCATGGTGGACATGGTTTATGTTGGGATATCACAATATCTCTTATATTATTAATGCGTCTATATACTTGGTAAAGGGTGGAAGGCTCGGCCTTATGCCTGGTGTTTTGTTCCACTCTTGCCGCCCTAGTTTCCGTCATACTGGTGTTATGTTCCCGGATTTTGCGTCCCTTACGCGGTCGGGTGATTTATGGGACCCCTTGACGGTTCGCTTTGAATAAAACTTGTCCAAAGAAGGCCCAACATTGCCTTTTACCATTTGCCTCACCACCACCTACTTTTTCCTTGGGAGTCGCTCTCGAGGGTCATCTTTTATAGCCCCGGGCGGTGCTTGTCTAGCGTTGGTTCAAACTAGAGCACCGTCGGGACCATCCCTTGGCAACTTGGGTTACGTCGGTTCTGTCGCTTCGCTTATCCGGTGTTGCCACGAGAACGAGATATGTGCAGCTCCTATCGGGATTGTCGGCGCATCGGGCGGCTTTGCTGGTCTTGTTTTACCATTGTCGAAATGTCTTGATGTACCGGGATTCCGAGCCTGATCGGAGTGTCTCGGTGAAGGTCTATTCTTCGATGATCGCGAGAGCTTGTCATGGGCTAAGTTGGGACACCCTGCAGGTATAAACTTTCGAGAGCCGTGCCAGCGGTTATGTGGCAGATGGGAATTTGTTAATGTCGGTTGTAGACAACTTGACACTTGATCCGAATTAAAATGCATCAACCGAGTGTGTAGCCGTGATGGTCTCTTCTCGGAGTCCGGAAGTGAACACGGTTTCGTGTTATGTTTGGCGTAAGTAGGTGTTCGTGGATCACCTCTTGATCATTGCTAGTTGACGACCGTTCCGCTTGTTCTCTTCTCGCTCTTATTTGCGTATGTTAGCCACCATATATGCTTAGCCGCTGCTGCAACCTCACCACTTTACCCCTTCCTTTCCTTTAAGCTTTGCTAGTCTTGATACCCATGGTAATGGGATTGTTGAGTCCTCGTGGCTCACGGATACTTCAAAACCAGTTTGCGGTGCCTATGTTGCGAAAGGTGGCGCTTTCAAGCTCAAGGAGGAGCTCGATGAAGATCTTGTTCTTTGTGTTGTTTCGTTCTAGTTGATCGATAGTGGAGCCCGGTTGGGGTCGATCGGGGACCTTTAGTCGCTTTTGGGGTTCTTCTTTTGTTTTGGTTCCGTAGTCGGACCTTGATTGTATCTGGATGATGTAATGCTTTATTCATGTAATTGTGTGAAGTGGCGATTGTAAGCCAACTATGTATCTCTTTCCCTTATGTATTACTTGGGTTGTGTGAAGATTACCTCACTTGCGACATTGCTTTCAATGCGGTTATGCCTCTAAGTCGTGCTTCGACACGTGGGAGATATAGCCGCATCGAGGGCGTATCAAGTTGGTAATCAGAGCCTTCCCCGACCTTAGGAGCCCCACTGCTTGATCGTTTTTAGCGGCCGAGTTGTGTCTAGAAAAATGTTTTGAGTCTTTTAGGATTATATATCGGAGAGTTTAGGAATTCTTTTTACTCCCCAGTCCCTTCGACCTTCTGGTGAGTTATCCTGACGTAGAGTTTTGACTCTTCTCTTCTCAAATTTCACTAAAAAAAATTTTAGGATCACGCGGGTATCTTGGAATCGTTCCGATATCCTTATGACGAGAACATTGTCTTGGTTGCCTCCTGTCATTTAGGGGTTGTGGCAGTGTCCCGGGGAGTTGAGCTCCGAGGTGTTGTCGTCATAATTTTATCGTTGCAGTTCTGGAATACCTGAGTTTAGTACGCCGACATCGAAAATCTCTTTTATGCAGTTGTTGGTGAGATAACCCCGCTAACCCAGTACTGAGGTGAGTACGGGAGTATTGCCATGACTCGTATAACGGATGCTTTTCGAAGGTTGAGGTACACGATTTCCGAAGGTTTCTTAGTTATGTGTTGAAGGATGGATACAGCTGGATGTAGGGATTGTTAGCTTGGGTGAGATATATATATATTGCTCCCCTGTATCCCCAACACCTGATTGCATAACCGGAAAGTTTTGGGAGTTTCATAGGTGGGAATTCAAGTAGCTCCTAGGATATCTTTCCGACGGATGTATGATATGAAATTGGGGTTCGACGTCTAGTGGTCCGCCTATTCACGGTTGGTTTTACAGATGGTCTCGTTGTGTCTTAAAGAGTCCTTGGCTATGCCGACTGGGGGCGCTTCAGTATGTCATGTGCACTGCCTTGTACATGATGGTGCTATCTGATTGAGCCCGTGTAGGCCCCACCACTAAAACTTGGACGAAATCTCTATCATATGTTTGTACCGCTTATTCGCAAGCCAAATCCTTTGTTTTGTTTTATTTGTGGTATTCGAGTTGCTTCGAAGTCAAATGTTGAATCCATACCTTTCCTAAACGGTGTTCTCATATTTCTATGTGAATACTAATCCTTTTTAATCACTGAGGTTGTCATGTTAATCCTTTTCCAACCGGTGCGCTTCTCTTCGAGATGATCCCGATCATTCTCCCCATCCGCAAGATCAAATCTAAGTTTTCTCAACGGTGTTTGTTTCATCCATCTCAAGTTGTCTTTGTTTTTCCCACCCTTTTTCCTCAAGGACTAAGATTTCTTTACCAAGTATCCTTTTATTTTTGTGAAGTTTCTGCATTCTTTTCTGTCAATGTTCTTACCCGGCGGTTCTCAAGAAGATGTTCTACTAGTTCGTTATTCCTCATTCCTTTCTCTACTCCGGTGGATTCAAGTCAAGTTTTGTTGATCATACCTTTTTCCTCATTTCAATGTCTTCTCATACCGGTGAACCTCATTATCATTCTTCTTCTCGCTATTTGTTATTCCGGAGTGCTCAAGATATCTTGAAGATTTGTGTTTCCATTCTGCATTCGCTCAAGCTCTTTCGAGATTGGTATCTCATTCAAGTCATATAATTCAACCGGTGCAATTTCTCTTTTAAACCATTTCCAACGGTGTTTTCCTTTGAGTGGGCCCTAACCCACAGGTCTTTTCCCAGGATCTTACCTGACTCTTCTATTTTCCCAGAGCTATCCTAAATTCTTCTCCAAGTTTGACGTAAGAATGAGTTATCATCAGTCAAATGCTTTTCTCCAAGATCTTTCGAATTCTTTTCATAGTTGGCTCAACCTCTTCGCTTTTGATTCTTCCGGTGTGCCTCAATTAATTCTTGGTGGTGTTTTGTCATTCTCATCATGTGAAGACCGAAGAAGAGTTTCTCTTTAATCTTGCTCTATTCTCTTCAAGATTTATGGTGCTAGCTTGTTGCCATCCGCTCATAATTGTTTTCGATTGTGAGAATTCTTTTCAACCGTCCGGAGCATTTCATGAGTTGTTTCCATTCTTACGGTGGTTCGTTCAAGATTTCACCTCTTTCGTTATCATATCAATTCATTCGTTCTTTTCAATCCCACCGGTGGTTCCATCAATACCTTCTGAAGTTTTGATATATCTCTTTTAATCCTTTCTACGAGAATAAGTAGTATGCCAAATCCGTTGATTCTCATCAATTTAATTGGTGAAGGATACGCATAACATAATTCTTATTCTTGTTCATCCAAGTGATTAATTCTTTATTCCGGAGGCCTTAAAATTCTCGGTTTCATTTGTTTCATCTTCTCTTTTTCCCCGGAGCTCCAAGCTCTCATCATCACGAAGATCCATCTAAATCATTGCAAGGATTCACCTTGTGTTTTCAACTTCTCTTTCTTTTCATCATCCTTTTATTACCGGAGTTCTTCATGGAGGCTCTACATGGTGGTTCCTCAAGGATTCTTTTCACTCTTCAATTGTTCTTCAAGATTTCTCTCGAAGTTATGACCCGCCAAGCTATACTCAAAAATTAAACATGGTGCTTAACACTAGTTTCATTTTGAGGAGCTCAAGTATTCTTCATCTTGAAATCCGGAGTGCAATTCCTTCTATCTTATCTTTTGAGATGGTGTTATGTCACTCTTGACAATTTCCTTCATATTTCACGATTCACATGTTGTCAAGTACGAGGTATTTTAAATCCATCAGTCTCTTCATTGGAGTTATCTTGGGTTATATTTCACCTAAAGCCTTTCCTTAAGGAGTGTTGCTATTTGTGGTGCATATCAATGATCTAAGTTTTCTCCTATCCTCTCGGTGAAGAAGTTTTTTTTTGTCTCTTCGGTGCTCTCAATCAAATCAATTGTTTCCGTTAGTGGCTGGTTGTCACCTCATCTTTTCGAGATGTTAGCCATAAGCCCACAACAAGCTTGTTCTTTTCGTTGTTGGTCTTCCAACAACTCTATTCTAACCTTCTTGCAAAGGTGCTTTCCAAGATCATTTGTGGCAGAAGTTGGCATTTTCTTCTCCGTTCTTTATTCCAATGATCTATCTTCTTTTCGTTCTTCCGGAAGCATTGTGATGTTCCTATTTTCACTCATCATCTCGAATTGTGAGCATCGTGTTCTTTTCATTCTTATCCATTTAACCGGAGTGTTGTGTCATCTCTTCAAGTGCTTTTCATTTTATCAAGTTTTCCTTCTTCTTTCAGTCGGAGTGCTGCCCAAATTATATCATTCTTCCCTCTCATCTTGTTTTAACCGGAGTGGTTTCGAATTCTATCTTGTCCATTAAACTCTTGATTCGTGTCTTTGCAACCGTCAAGTCCTCGTAATGCTCCTTGTTCCTCTTTTCTAACGGATTGTTTGCAATCTCGTTCATCTCTGTTATACTCTTTCTTCTAAATTGCTCAACCTCTCAAGGTTCGTGGTTTCACTCGTTCGTCAAAGAAGCAACTTTGTTTTACCTCTCCTCTTCTTTTTCCTTTCCCTCCGGTGCCATCCTAGATCTCGGGACGAGATCCTCTCGTAGTGGTGGAGTGTTGTAACACCCCGGATCCGATGCGCCAGGTGTCCGCCAGTTATTCGCCGTTGTTGCCATGTCATTTGCTTGCGTGTTGCATTTGCCATGTCATCATCTGCATTTTATCATGTCATCATGTGCATTTCATTTTGCATACATGTTCGTCTCATGCATCCGAGCATTTTCCCCGTTGTCCGTTTTGCAATCCGGCACTCCTATGTCATCCGGCATCCCCTCTTCTCTCTTTTCGTGTGCGGGTATTAAACTTTCTCGGAATGACCCGAGGTTTGCCAAGCGGCCTTGGTATAGCACCGGTAGACCGCCTGTCAAGTTTCGTGCCATTTGGAGGTCGTTTGGTACTCCAACGGTTAGCAAGGTAACCGTAAAGCCCTCTTTTGTTGCAGCCCAACACCCCTTCCAAAGTGGCCCAAAACCCACCAAACTCCCCTCCATGCTCTCGGTCGTTCGATCACGATCGCGTGGCCGAAAACCGCACCTCATTTGGACACTCCTAGCTCCCTCTACCTATAAATATGTGCCTCCCCCGTCCAAATCGCAGATGAAACCCTAGCCAAACTCCTCCGCGCCGCCGGACATGTCCAGCCGCGCCGGACATGTCCGCCGGACGCGTCACTCCAACCAATAGCCAGCTGCCGCGTCGCCTCGCCGCCGCTCTCCTCCAACCCACGCGCCCGTGGCGCCTCGCCCTCCCCGCCCGCCGCTGCCATGGAGCCAGCATGCGAGCCCAGCGAGCCCAGCCTTGCCGCCGCGCGGCGCGCTCCGCCGCCGCGCCCGCCCGCCGGCCAATCGCCGCCGCCGCCGTGTGCTCCCCGCCGCGCCGAGCGCGCCGCCGTTCGCCGCCGCCGCCGCCATACTCCCGCCTTGCCGCCGTTCGCCCATACCGCCAGCCGCCGCCGCCACTGGCGCCGCCATGCCGCCTGCTGCCGCAACGACCGCCCTAACCCGCCGCCCAGCTCCTCTGCAGCGCCAGCGCCGCCGCCCTCTCGGCGCCGCCGCGCCTTTTCGCCTTGCCCATGAAACTCACGCCGCCGCCGCCGCGCCTTCTTCGCTCCGGCCGGCGCCGCTGACCAGCGCCGCCCGCTAGATCCGGTCGGGCCGGACCGGATCCGGCCGGCCCCGAGCTCCTCCCGCGTCCCCGGCGTCCTTCTCCGGCCATCTCCGTCGTCTCCGGCGAGTTTTTCCGGCCGCATCGAGAACCGTGCCCGAAGGTTGACTCCCCCCCGAAATCTGCTGTCCCAGATTTCTATTATTTTCATGCATTTTCATCGCATCACATCTCTGCACCCGTGGCTCCGTTTTGCGCTTTTAATATGTCAAATTGTTCGCCTCGACGAGTACATCATTTCATTCCATTGCATCATTTTCATTTGAGCTCATCTTGATGCCCGAAATGTTGTTGGAAGAAGGCTTCAAATCGTTAGTTCCAGAATCTTATCAGCTCGAGCTCTTTTGTCATTTTTGCCATGATTTATGTGTGCATCCTATGAGTATGAGCTCTACATGAATGTTGGAATATGCCATGCCATCTTTCCAGAGGTGTTAACCTTGTATTTTTGTGAGTTGTGTGCTGAGTGCATTGAGCTTGTAAAGTAGGGTAGTTGCTGTTGTTGTTTTCCTGACAGATTCTGTTATAATTTGATGCCATGTTAACATGCTTCTACTAATCATTCTATGCATTATCTGGAGATGCTCTATAAACATGTTTTGATATACATGTCTTTCTCTATCCATTAATGCCCTTGGTTGCAATTATAGCCTGCTGGAACATGTTCATTTCTTGCTCCAAAGTTGCTTGAAAATGTTTCCTGACAGATTGTTTGCATGAGAGTCAATTTTCATGAGGTCGTTGTAGTTGATCCGTGTATGCTATGACCTTGCTCTTGCCATGCTTAGCTTCATAAACATGCCTTCCTACTGTTGATTGCCTTGCCATGCCATGTATTGCTCTGTGGTGAGTGGTTTGAGCTCACGAACATGCCTACTAATCATTGTTCCTGCCATGTTTAAATCTGTAATAAAACTTGCCATGTTTACATGGGTGCCATCATATTTTCTATGCCTTTTGGCTCATGGTCAGTAAGGGTCTTTTGATATATGCAATTAGTAGTTTCATTCCATGCCTTTGTTTGCCATGATAAGTTCCTGTAACATGTTGTTTGATAGCTCTAAACATTGCAACCTGATGTTATTTCTGCTAAAGTCTGAAATTGTTATTACTTGCAATATCTCCATGTGTTTTTGAGCATGTTCTAGTTGTTTCTGGAAATAGCTCAGTGTTCATGTTTTGTTATGATTTACCAGTACTTCATGCTCATGCCTTTTGTTATTATGTTGGGGTGTTGTAGCATGTTGTTTTGATGCTTGTAAGATGCCTAGAAGCTGTTTTGGACAGATTGTTGTTATGACTTGTATAGTGTGCATGTGTTGCCCCGTTGCTCCGTTTTGAGTGTGCTCTATATGAAACTTGCTTGATTTTGCATGTAGCTTCATATTATCATGTTGCATCCTTGTTTTGAGGTGTTTGCTTGATGTTTGGGTGCATTTTGCCTCAATGCCATGTTTAACTTGTTTTGCTCATATCTTCTAGCCCGTAGCTCCGAATCTAATGAACTTTATATGTAACTTGACTAGAATTTCGTGTAGATCATCTTGGTGATCTTTAACTTGCTGTTTAACAACTTCAACATAAGGTTTATTCAGTTCTGGACCCATTTCGAAATATGCATATGAGGACTTACCGGAATTGTTATATGTTGTTTCCGGCCTCATTTAAACTTGCCTTGATGTGTTGTTCTTGTTTGCATCATCTCTTGCCATGAGTAGCTTCATGTAGCTTGGTCATGCATCATGCTTGTTGTGCATCATGCCTTGTTCATGTGTGGTGTGTTTACCTATGTTGTGTGCTTCTTCTTGTTAGTTCTGTTTCGTTGCGATCGTGGGGATTCGTTCGTCTTCGTCTGCTTCATCTTCTTCATGGACTCGTTCTTCTTCCTTGCGGGATTTCAGGCAAGATGACCGCTACCCTGGATCTCACTACTATCATTGCTATGCTAGTTGCCTCGTTCTTTCGCTATGCTACGCGACCTATTACCTGTTTGTCCAGCCATCCCATATTGCCATGAACCCCTAACCCTTTGACACCATTCCTAGCAAACCGTTGTTTGGCTATGTTACCGCTTTTGCTCAGCCCTTCTTATAGCGTTGCTAGCTGCAGGTGAAGTTGAAGATTTCTCCATGGTGGACAGGGTTTATGTTGGGATATCACAATATCTCTTATATTATTAATGCATCTATATACTTGGTAAAGGGTGGAAGGCTCGGCCTTATGCAGTGTTTTGTTCCACTTTGCCGCCCTAGTTTCCGTCATACCGGTTTTATGTTCCCGGATTTTGCGTCCCTTACGCGGTCGGGTGATTTATGGGACCCCCTTGACAGTTCGCTTTGAATAAAACTTGTCCAGCAAGGCCCAACATTGCCTTTTACCATTTGCCTCACCACCACCTACTTTTTCCCTTGGGAGTCGCTCTCTCGAGGGTCATCTTTTATAGCCCCCGGCGATGCTTGTCTAAGCGTTGGTTCAAACTAGAGCACCGTCGGGACCATCCCTTGGCAACTTGGGTTACGTCGGTTCTGACGCTTCGCTTATCCGGTGTTGCCACGAGAACGAGATATGTGCAGCTCCTATCGGGATTGTCGGCGCATCGGTGGCTTTGCTGGTCTTGTTTTACCATTGTCGAAATGTCTTGATGTACCGGGATTCCGAGCCTGATCGGAGTGTCTCGGTGAAGGTCTATTCCTTCGATGATCGCGAGAGCTTGTCATGGGCTAAGTTGGGACACCCTGCAGGTATAAACTTTCGAGAGCCGTGCCGCGGTTATGTGGCAGATGGGAATTTGTTAATGTCCGGTTGTAGACAACTTGACACTTGATCCGAATTAAAATGCATCAACCGAGTGTGTAGCCGTGATGGTCTCTTCTCGGCGGAGTCCGGGAAGTGAACACGGTTTCTGTGTTATGTTTGGCGTAAGTAGGTGTTCAGGATCACCTCTTGATCATTGCTAGTTGACGACCGTTCCGCTTGTTCTCTTCTCGCTCTTATTTGCGTATGTTAGCCACCATATATGCTTAGCCGCTGCTGCAACCTCACCACTTTACCCCTTCCTTTCCCTTTAAGCTTTGCTAGTCTTGATACCCATGGTAATGGGATTGCTGAGTCCTCGTGGCTCACCAGATACTTCCAAAACCAGTTTGCAGGTGCCTATGTTGCCGAGCAGGTGACGCTTTCAAGCTCAAGGAGGAGCTCGATGAAGATCTTGTTCTTTGTGTTGTTTCGTTCTAGTTGATCAGTAGTGGAGCCCAGTTGGGGTCGATCGGGGACCTTTGTCGCTTTTGGGGTTCTTCTTTTGTTTTGGTTCCGTAGTCGGACCTTGATTGTATCTGGATGATGTAATGCTTTATTCATGTAATTGTGTGAAGTGGCGATTGTAAGCCAACTATGTATCTCTTTCCCTTATGTATTACTTGGGTTGTGTGAAGATTACCTCACTTGCGACATTGCTTTCAATGCGGTTATGCCTCTAAGTCGTGCTTCGACACGTGGGAGATATAGCCGCATCGAGGGCGTATCACGGGACAACGTCTTCAGTCTTGTATCTTCATAGTCCAACAGTCCGGCACAGATACATAGTCCGGCTGTCCGAGGACCCCCTAATCCAGGACTCCCTCGATAGCCCCTGAACCAGGCTTCAATGACGAAGAGTCCGGCGCGCAGATTGTCTTCGACATTGCAAGGCGGGTTCCTTCTCCGAATACTCCATAGAAGATCTTGAACACAAGGATCGTGCCCGTCTCTACAAAACAAATTCCACACACCACCGTAGAGAGTGCAATATTCTACATATCTAGTCTACTGACAACTTTTCATAACGTGACATCACGCCGCGACCCGGTCATTATTCGAACTGTTTTTCTCAACCTGCTACTGCACATCTTGCGAGGCGGTTTTATTGGCACGTCTTGTCAAAGCAGAGATTGTGTCCCCTTATCACGGGATTCTCATCTATACGGGTGTGGGTAACCCAACCGTGCCATCAACGCGGCGCTTGGGGAATAAGTGAGTTTACCGGGCAAGTGGGGAGGCGCAGGATACCTGCTGCCTTTATAAGGAGATAAGGACTCCCCTATTTCACCCACGCCTTCTCCTTCCTCGGCTCATCCATTCTCTCTCACTCGATCTCCAGCACCCAAGCGTTCGTCTTCTCCGCCCACAAAGGCCTTTCGAAAATGTCTGGATCCGGAGCAGGAGGCAAGTGGATGGCATCTACCGTCCGGGAGAAGGATATCTGTCGTGGGTTGGGTGCGACATATGCCAACGGGTGGCTTATCATGGTGGGGGCGAGTAGAACGTCGCCGGTGCCTGGAAACGGGATGAGGCGCAGACATGCACGCCGGCGAATCTTACCCAGCTTCGGGGCTCTCCGGGGAGATAACACCCCTACTGCTGCTCTGCGGGGTCTCCGCATGATCACCATGGTGAGATGGTTACAAAGGTGCTCCTAGAGCTGTATCAGGAGGAAGAAGCGAGCAAGGCTGGCTCTCTCCCTTGTTTGCTATGTGTCTAAATCTATCCAAGGCCCAACCCTTTGCATGGGCACCCCGGGGGGTTTATATAGGCCTACCCCCCGGGGGTACAATAGTTATCTGATTGGGCGTGGCCCCCAGCCGTCTGTCTCTCATGCCGTCGTCCTTCCCGCCGGCTTCTGGGGCCCGCCGACTGGTGGGTCCCGCGGACAGGTCGCCTTGTCTGGCGCTCCCAGTGATCTGCAGGCTCGGTCATGGGGTCGTGGGAACAGTGCCGCCGTCTGTCGGGCGATCACCGTCGCCACTCCCCATCCAATCTGGTTTATGGCTTGTGGGGCCCTGGCGGGGAGGCGGCCGACTCTGAGGAGGCCGACTCCCACAGGCCGACTCAGCGCTCGGCGTCTTCAACTCTCCCAGCGGCGGGGGCCCGGCGATCTTCAGGCCGTGCAGGCCGTTGTCAGGCACAGAGTGCCTCGCGCACTATGGCTGAGGTCGGGGAGGCATGGCAACAAGTGCGCGCCTCACGAAGATCCCCGCGACTGGCTCATCAGAGCCATGCCTACCCCTCGTGGGTCGGAGGGGCAGCCACGTCGGGGCCATACCTGATCGGTCTTGAGAAGGTCGCGGGCCGACTCCATAGTCGGCCCCCAAGGTCGCAAGCCAGTCGGCTTGCTTGAGTCGCCGTCTGGGACTCGGCTTCTCGAAGGTCGCCACTGGGACTCGGCCTCCCGAGGTCGCCAGGTGGGATGCGCGGAGGGCGCGGCTTGCCCCGATGTCTTGAAAGATCCTGGGTCCCGGGTCGGCCTACCCGTGGCCCATTACTCCGACAGTAGTCCCCGAAGCTGGTGAAGCCCGGCGGGCGCTGACTCGTGGGGCTTCAACAGTTTCAATTTTCCCAGTGCCGACTCTGAGACTCGGCCGTTGTTTCTTTGAGCCGCCTCGCCGAAGTCGGATTCATTCAGCGAGGGGCCGCCGTTCGCAAGTCACGGCGGGAAACGGGCGGCGTGTTGGATACGTTTCCCTGCCATTATTGAGACGGTCCTATCGCGCGGCGCCACGTGGGGGCGATAGTCTGCCTACCCACGCGCATGACGGGACGGGCCGCCAGGTGGGGCCCGCCACTACCGCACCTCGGCCCCCGAGCGGATCCGCTGTGGCGCGGGACGGTTAGCATCCCCACGTTATTATCTGCGCGCGATAACCGTGGGGAGTTAATCGTGGCGGCGTGGGGCCTCGGCGCGATTAATCCCGTCGCCCCTCGGCTCCTCGGCCGCGAGGGCTATAAATAAGCGGGGAGGAGCGGGCGGCACTGCACGCACACCTCTCCCCGCTCTCCGCCTTCTCTCCTTCTTCCGCCATGAGCCAAGGCATTCTTCCTCGCCGGCGATGAGTTCTTCTTCCGCGCGCGCCCCCACCTCGCGCTCCGGCGTGTGGGATGGCTCCGGCGTGGGCGGAGCACATCGACTTTCTCCGCCGGACCAGCCGTCTCGGCGCGACTGGTGCACGCCCGTCTCCGCCCCGGCGGGAGAGATCCGGCCCGCACGGAGGAGGGCGAGCGGGTCATCTTCCGCTCGCACCTAATGCGCGGGCTGGGGCTTCCGGCGAGCGGATTCTTCCGCTCGTTCCTGGAGTTTCACAAGCTGCAGCCGCTGCCTCACCCCAGCGGTGGTGCTTCTTTCGCCGCCGCCACTCTGTGCGAAGGCTACATCGGCGTTCTCCCCACCCTCGAACTGTGGGGGGAGTTCTTTTCTTCAAAACTGGGTACTCAGGCCGCCGGCACGCCGGCTCTGTGCGGCACCTACATCGCGGTGCGGCGCTCGACGGCCGACAATCCTTTTTCGCCCATCCCGTTGGTGAAGTCGGTGAAGATGTGGCAGAAGTCTTACTTCTACGTGAAGAACATCTCCACCGACGGCGACTGGGTCAACCTGCC
This sequence comes from Aegilops speltoides, assembly GCA_021437245.1. Taxonomy (NCBI): domain Eukaryota; kingdom Viridiplantae; phylum Streptophyta; class Magnoliopsida; order Poales; family Poaceae; genus Aegilops; species Aegilops speltoides. Next base: position 14,219 of record JAHHZJ010000691.1, on the reverse strand, counting down.
GCCCTTCGACCCCGAGCCTCTGACTGGCCGGCTTGCCAGTTGGTCCCACCAGTCCAAATCACTTTCGCCCTCCAGAGCCGGCGCCGTGGCGCGACTCCGAGTTCTGCTGCAGTCGGAGGGGCTCGTCGCCTCGATCTTCGGCGCGCCGTGGCGCGCGCCGAGTCCTTCCGCTCGGGCGGCCTCACCTCATCTGCCGGATGAGCAGCCGCCACGACCCGAGCCGGCTGTGCACCAAGGACATGCCGCGCGGGGAGGTAACGAACTTGGTGAACCACATTGCCCACTGCGAGTTCACGGAGGACTGGCAGTTCGGCAAGGAGCCATACTCGCGCGACAACCCCCCTCCAATGGTAAGTCGCATCCGTTTGTAGTTCGATCTTCTTTGCGTCTGACCTCTAACTCTAATCATCGTTGGCTTCTTCTGAGCAGAATCCCCTCACGGCACCCGCAGCCGGCACCATAAGAGAGCCTCGTGATTACGTCCCAGATCGCGAGGCCAGCGGCGTCGGCGACCACGACTTGGGCGGCGGCGGCTGAGGCCGACGCCAAGGCGGCGGAGAGGGGCAGACGGCGGCCTCGAGCCGTCGGCTACCTTCGTCGACTGGCTCGAGGACGACGTCGACGCGGAAGTCGTCCCGCGCCGCCAGCCGAGGGTCGGCCCCTCCGGCCAAGCTGGCGCGAAGAGGCGTCACGCCGGGCCAAGCGCGCCCGGCGGCAAACAAAAGAAGTTCAAGGGGGCCGCCGCCGCGACCAAGCGGGAGGAGGCGGACGCGAAGACCAACCGTTTCCAAAAGGAAGTGAGAAGGCCGCCGCTAGTTTCTTCGTGAGTCTTCTTTACTCCTTCATTTCTTCGTTGGATCTTATTTGAGTCTTCTCTAATTTTCCCTCTGATCTTCTCCAGAGCTCCCCTCTCCCTTGAGAGAGCCGCCGTCCCCTCCGTCATGGGGTCGGTGGAGACATCTGCCAACACTCGGCGGATTGATCCCGCCGCCGACCTTCGGGAGGCGACGGAATGGAACGCGCGGGAGAAGCGCGAGGAGGAGGAGGCCGACCTCCTGGAGAAGGCGGAGGCCGAGAAGGCGACCGCCAATGCCCAGCGACGCCTGGAGGAGGCCGAGACTGCGGCCGCGGCAAAGCGGCATGCTGAGGAGGTCGCGCGTCGCCGATCGGCGATGCTTGTCCCCTCGCTGTCGTCGGCGCCGCCGGCTCCTGAGTTCACGGGGCAGACCGGGGAGGTCGGCACCGCGAACCCTCTCGCGGAGGAGGGCGGCGATGTCTCAGGCTCGGATACTCACGCGCCGCCTTCGCCGCCTCCGCCGCCTCCGTCTGGGAGGCCGCATGGCAAGCAGCCGGTGGACCCGCAAGATCCTCCGACCGCGGACGATGTCGAGGCGCGACTGCTACTTCAGGTCGCCGCGCCGGTGCGCCGCCGGCTTGAGAGGACGAGCTCAGCACCGTGAGCTCGGGAGACTGGCGCCGCAAGTTCGGCGAATCTGGACATCGAGGCCTCCAGTGCCGTGCCCACCGGCTGGCTGCGGGGAGGCGGCACCGGCCCACTGAACCAGGCCCTCCTGGATGTCCAGTCGAAGCTGCGCGAGGAGGGAGACGCCCTCCAACTCTGCACCAGAGCGCATCTGGCCCTGCGGACCTCCGTCCGGGTATGTTTTGTTTCCCTTTTTTAATTTCTGTCTTTTTCCGTGGGGGCGCGCCAGCGCACCCACTGGGTGTAGTCCCCGAGTTCGGGGCCGGCTGCTGAGCAGGCGGTTCAGAACTCCTCTGGTGAGCTCCGAGGACTAACTTTGCTTTCGCTGGCTTTGCAGGAATACCACAATCTCCGCGCCACTGCCTTCAACCGCAACGTTGAGGAGCTGAAGAAGCGGACCGCCGATCTGACGGAAGGCCGAGGTGAGTTATTTCTTCCTTCTTCGCGGGGGCACGCTGGCGCACCCGCGGGCTGTAGTCCCCGAGGTTCGGGCCGACTGCTGAGCAGTCAGGCCGGATCTCCGCGGCGACCTATCTTCCTTCTTCTCCGCGGGGGCGCGCTGGCGCGCCCGCGGGCTGTAGTCCTCGAGATTCGGGCCGACTGTTGAGCAGTCGGGCCGGATCTCCCCGGCGACCTTCCTTACTGATGACTTTCTTGTCTTCTTCTTCGATCTTCAGGTGCCAATGCCTCCCTCCAGGAGCAGCTGGGCGAGGCCAACACCGCTCGCTGCGCCAAGGAGGAGGAGTGCGACAAGCTCGTCCAAGAGCGCGACCTGCTGGCGACGCAGCTGGCCGAGCAGAAAGAGTTGCTCCGGAAGGCGCAGGACGATGCCAAGCCGCGGGAAAATGCCCTCATGGCCGAGTTCGAGGTCGAGCCCTCCGCCTGGACCGACCGGGAGGCGATGCTGACCTCCGGCAGCCACGAGCTCGAGGACATCGTCGATGGTAAGTCTTTTTCTCTTCTTTGGTCTTCCGACCCTGTGTTCGGGCTGATTTCTGATTTTTCTGACTGTCTTTCTTCTGCCCTTGCTGACTTCTTCCCCGGCCATTCGCAGGCCGTCCCTCTGGCCATCGAGGCGGCTCGGGAGGAGCGGCGGCGAAGGGCGATTGCTGCCGCGCCCCGAACCATCGGCGAACAGCTTCGAGCATCGGGGCTCGTCTTCGCCCCGCTCATCGTCGCTGCGCCGTCTTGATGCGGTGCCCAAGTGGTTGCCGCCCTGTGGCCGGAAGTGCCGGCTCTTCGCACCGCCAGCCGGACCGCCGACTGGCTGGAGGTCGCCACCGGTCGCTTTGAGGCTTGGAAGGGCTCCTCGGCTTGGGCCGGAGCACGCCGAGCCTTGGAGTTCGCAAGGGTGGTATCCGGGGCTGGACCTGGACCGTCTGGCCGCATTCGGTCGAGGCCCAGCCGAGGAGGCCGTGAAGCGCCCTTGTTGGCCTGCTGGCGCCATCGCCGAGTACATGGACACCGTGTCTTTGTGCCCGAGCGGACGAAAGCGGCGAGGAGGCACCGCCGGACTGGTTCGGGATGCACCGGAGTATGAGGAGGACTCGGCGGTGATCGGCTCGATGTCGAGGAGGAGGATGAGTCGAGGACGGAGCGGCAGTAGGCGCCGAAGACGGCAGCGGCCAGCCTTCAGCCCGATCGCGCCTCCAGAACGACGAGCCGCACAAGGATAAGCGACCGTCGCGGGGCGGCTCAAAGCTGAACCGTAACCGATTGCCCGACATCCGACACGCCGTCACCTCCGATCCTCCGGCTCCGGAGGCCGCCTCCTAGAGTGCTTCTGCTTATCTGTCTTTATTGTCTTTTTTTTGCAAGACTTGTTAGATTCGAACAATTCCACCCACTGGGTGTATCCTGAATACTTATTCAGAGATTCGGCCGATGGCCTTATGTAAATATTTATCTAATTTCCACCTTTACTTGCTTATTACTCCTCAGACTTTTTTCCTTTGCCGCCTTCCCTTAGTTGCCACCTTGCCGGCCGAGCAGTTGCTCTGCGGACTGTCGCCAGGTCAAGTGCTCGGCTACTTTAGGAAGGCAAGTACTTAGTCGTTTTAGAGTTTTCCAGCAAAATCGGCTGGAAGGCGACAGGCCGACTATTCAAGAGTCGGCTGTCCTTGATAAAACTTGAGACGGCGAGCCGACTGCTCATGAGTCAGCTCGGTGGGGTGAGGCTGGTAGCCGGCTTGGGCTATGCGTAGCTTTTAGGTCCTTAGCCATTTTTCATGCGTGCGCTCATTCTCGCTTGTCCCCTGCCTACCGTCAGTCGCTCTACGAGCTGCGGCTTTTGATAGGAGACGTCTTTGAACGCGACACATTACTTGTCTGACCACAGGAAGCATTTCATAGCGCAAGACGGCGAGTCCCCGGGCCGACTAGTCGGACCCGGTGCCAAACGGTATAATAAAAAGGAAACAGCATATTTCGGAAGCGTGATTCTTATCATACAGATAATCAAAAAGGCAGTCCCCGAGCTCGTCCCGGGCGGCCTAAGTGAAGGAAATATGCCCTAGAGGCAATAATAAAGTTATTATTTATTTCCTTATATCATGATAAATGTTTATTATTCATGCTAGAATTGTATTAACCGGAAACATAATACATGTGTGAATATATGGACAAACAGAGTGTCACTAGTATGCCTCTACTTGACTAGCTTGTTAATCAAAGATGGTTATGTTTCCTAACCATGAACAAGGAGTTGTTATTTGATTAACAAGGTCACATCATTAGTTGAATGATCTGATTGACATGACCCATTCCATTAGCTTACCACCCGATCGTTTAGTATGTTGCTCTGCCTTTATCCATGACTTATACATGTTCCTATAACTATGAGATTATGCAACTCCGTTTGCGGAGGAACACTTTGGTACTACCAAACGTCACAACGAATCGGGTGATTATAAAGGTGTACTACAGGTGTCTCCAAAGGCGGATGTTGGGTTGGCGTATTCGAGATTAGGATTTGTCACTCCAATTGTCGGAGAGGTATCTCGGGCCCTCTCGGTAATGCACATCACTTAAGCCTTGCAAGCATTACAACTAATGAGTTAGTTGCGAGATGATGTATTACGGAACGAGTAAAGAGACTTGCGGTAACGAGATTGAACTAGGTATTGGATACCGACGATCGAATCTCGGACAAGTAACATACCGATGACAAAGGAACAAGCGTATGTTGTTATGCGGTCTGACCGATAAAGATCTTCGTAGAATATGTAGGAGCCAATATGGGGATCCAGGTCCCGCTATTGGTTATTGATCGGAGACGTGTCTCGGTCATGTCTACATTGTTCTCGAACCGTAGGGTCCGCACGCTTAAGGTTTCGATGACGGTTATATTATGAGTTTGTGTATTTTGATGTACCGAAGGAGTTCGGAGTCCAGGATATGATCACGGACATGACGAGGAGTCTCGAAATGGTCGAGACATAAAGATTGATATATTGGACGGATATATTTGGACACCGGAAAGGTTCCGGAGAAGTTTGGATTTCGGAGGTTACTGGAACCCCGGAGGTATATGGGCCTTATTGGGCCCATGTAGGTGGAAGGGAGAAGGAACAAGGGAAGGGGGCGCGCCCCCCCAAGCCCAAACCGAATTGGGGAGGGGGGCCGGCCCCCCCTTTCCTTTCTCCTTCCCCCTCTTCCTAATACTACTACTAGTACTACTTCCTAATACTAGTACTCTTTCCTTCCCCTCCAAATAAGATAAGGAAAAGGGAAACCTACTTGGAGTAGGTTTTCCCTCCCCTATGGCGCCCCCTTGGCCGGCCACCTCCTCCCTCCCTCCTTTATATACGGGGAGGGGCACCCTAGAACACACAAGTTGATCCTTGAGATCGTTCCTTAGCCGTGTGCGGTGCCCCCTCCACCATATTCCACCTCGGTCATATCGTGGCGGTGCTTAGGCGAAGCCTGCGTCGATAGAACATCAAGATCGTCCTGCCACGCCGTTGTCTTGATGGAACTCTCTCCTGAGTTTTGCTGGATCGGGCCCGAGGAGTGTCACCGAGCTGTACGTGTGTCAAGAACTCGCAGCGCCGGAGTAATGGCGCTGGGATCGGTTGGATCGCGAGGAGAGCGTCGACTACTTCCTCTACGTTGTGATCGCTTCGCTTGGTCTACAAGGGTATGTAGACAACACTCTCCCCTCTCGTTGCTATGCATCACCATGATCTTGCGTGTGCGTAGGAAATTTTTGAAATTACTACATTCCCCAACAGTGGTATCGAGCCAGGTTTTATGGTTTGATGTTTTGCACGAGTAGAACACAAGCCGAGTTGTGGACGATACAAGTCATCTTGCCTACCAAAGATGTCATACTTTGGTTCAGCGGTATTGTTGGATGAAGCGGCCGGACCGACATTACGCCGTGCGCTTACGCGAGACTAGTTCTACCGCCGTGCTTTGCACAAAGGTGGCTAGCGGTGTCGGTTTCTCCAACTTTAGTTGAACCGAGTATGGCTCGCCCGTCCTTGAGAAGGTTAAACGGAGTCTATTTGACGAAATATCGTTGTGGTTTTGATGCGTGGGTGAGATTTGTTCTTGCTTCAGCCCGTAGTAGCCACGTAAAATTTGCAACAACAAAGTAGAGGACGTCTAACTTGTTTTTGCAGGGCATGTTGTGATGTGATATGGCCAAGACATGATGCTATATTTTATTGTATGAGATGATCATGTTTTGTAACCGAAGTTATCGGCAACTGGCAGGAGCCATATGGTTGTCGCTTTATTGTATGAAATGCAAACGCCCTGTAATTTCTTTACTTTATCACTAAGCGGTAGCGATAGTCGTAGAAGTAATAGATGGCGTAAACGACAACGATGCTACGATGGAGATCAAGGTGTCGCGCCGGTGACGATGGTGATCACGACGGTGCTTCGAAGATGGAGATCACAAGCACAAGATGATGATGGCCATATCATATCACTTATGATTGCATGTGATGTTTATCCTTTATGCATCTTATCTTGCTTTGATTGACGGTAGCATTTTAAGATGATCTCTCACTAAAATTATCAAGTAGTGTTCTCCCTGAGTATGCACCGTTGCCAAAGTTCGTCGTGCCGAGACACCACGTGATGATCAGGTGTGATAAGCTCTACGTCCATCTACAACGGGTGCGAGCCAGTTTTGCACACGCAGAATACTCAGGTTATACTTGACGAGCCTAGCATATGCAGATATGGCCTCGGAACACGGAGACCGAAAGGTCGAGCGTGAATCATATAGTAGATATGATCAACATAAGATGTTCACCATTGAAAACTACTCCATCTCACGTGATGATCGGTTATGGTTTAGTTGATTTGGATCACGTGATCGCTTAGATGACTAGAGAGATGTCTGTCTAAGTGGGAGTTCTTAAGTAATATGATTAATTGAACTTAAATTTATCATGAATTAGTCCTGGTAGTATTTTGCAAATTATGTTGTAAGATCAATAGCTTGCGTAGTTGCTTTCATATGTTTATTTTGATATGTTCCTAGAAAATTGTATTGAAAAATGTTAGTAGCAATGATGCGGATTGGATCCGCGATCCGAGGTTTATCCTCAATGCTTTGCATGTAAGAATTATGTCCTTCATGCACCGCTAGGTGAGCAGACCTATTGCAGGAGCACATGCGAAGTTATGAGCGTTTGGCTAGCTCAATATGATGACTACTTGATAGTTTTGTGCACCATGCTTTATGGCTTAGAATCGGGACTTCAAAGATGTTTTGAACATCATGGACCATATAAGATGTTCGAGAATTGAAGTTAATATTTCAAGCAAATACCCGAGTTGAGAGATATGAAGTCCTCAACAAGTTCTATAAGCTAAAAGATGGAGGAGAATCGCTCAACTAGTGAGCATGTGCTCAGATTATGCAGGTACTTCAATTGCTTGAATCAAGTGGGAGTTAATCTTCCAGATAAGATAGTGATTGATGAAATTCTCTAGTCACCATCACCAAGTTAGTAGAACTTCATGATGAAATATAGTATGCAAGGGATGATGAAAATGATTCCCGAGTTTTTCATGATGATGAAATCGATGAAGGTAGAAATCAAGAAAGAACATCAAGCGTTGATGGTTAACAAGACCACTAGTTTCAAGAAAAGGGCAAAGGGATAGAAGGAACTTCAAGAAGAACGGCAAGAAAGTTGTTGCTCAAGTGAAGAAGCCCAAGTCTGGACCTAAGCACGAGACTAAGTGCTTCTCTTGCAAAGGGACTGGTTCTTTGAAGCGTAACTACCCCAAGTATTTGGCGGATAAGAAGGATGGCAAAGTAAACATAGGTATATTTGATATACATGTTATTGATGTGTACTTTACTAGTGTTTATAGCAACCCCTCGGTATTTGGTACTGGTTCAGTTGCTAAGAGTAGTAACTCGAAACAGGAGTTGCAGAATAAACAGAAACTAGTTAAGGGTGAAGTGACGATGTGTGTTGAAAGTACTTTCAAGATTGATATGATCATCATCGCACACTCCCTATACTTTCGGGATTAGTGTTGAACCTAAATAAATGTTATTTGGTGTTTGCGTTGAGCATGAATATGATTTGATCGTGTTTATTGCAATACGGTTATTCATTTAAGTAAGAGAATAAACTGTTGTTACATTTTACATGAATAAAACCTTATATGGTTACACATCCAATGAAAATGGTTCATTGGATCTCGATCGTAGTGATACACATATTCATAATATTGAAACCAAAAGATGCAAAGTTAATAATTATAGTGCAACTTATTTGTGGCACTACCGTTTAGGTCATATTGGTGTAAAGCGCATGAAGAAACTCCATGCTGATGGGATTTTGGAATCACTTGATTATGAATCACACTATGCTTGCGAACCGTGCCTTTTGGGCAAGATGACTAAAACTCCGTTCTTCGAAACAATGGAACAAGCTACTGACTTATTGGAAATAATACATACCGATGTATGCGATCTAATGAGTGTTGATGCTCGTGGAAAGTATCGTTATTTTCTGACCTTCACAAGATGATTTGAGCAGATATGGGTATATCTACTTGATGAAACATAAGTCTGGAATAGTTGAAAGGTTCAAAGAATTTTAGAGTGAAGTGGAAAAATCATCGTAACAAGAAAATAAAGTTTCTGCGATCTGATCACGGAGACGAATATTTGAGTTACGAGTTTGGTCTTCAATTAAAACAATGTGGAATAGTTTCACAGCTCACGCCACCTGGAACACCACAATGTTATGGTGTGTCCAAACATCGTAACCGCACTTTATTGGATATAGTGCAATCTATGATGTTTCTTACTGATTTACCAATATCGTTTTGGGATCATGCATTAGAGACAGCTGCATTCACGTTAAATTGGGCACCATCTAAATCCGTTGAGACGACACTATATGAACTGTGGTTTAGCAAGAAACCCAAGTTGTCGTTTCTTAAAGTTTGGAGTTGCGATGCTTATGTGAAAAAGTTTCATCCTGATAAGCTCGAACCCAAATCGGAGAAGTGCGTCTTCATAGAATACCCAAAGGAAATTGTTGGGTACACCTTCTATCACAGATCCGAAGGCAAGATATTCGTTGTTTAAGATGGATCCTTTCTAGAGAAGGAGTTTCTCTCGAAAGAAGTAAGTGGGAGGAAAGTAGAACTTGATGAGGTAACTGTACCTGTTCCCTTATTGGAAAGTAGTTCATCACAGAAATCTGTTCTTGTGACTACTATACCAATTAGTGAGGAAGCTAATGATGATGATCATGTAACTTCAGATCAAGTTACTACCGAACCTCGTAGGTAAAACAGAGTGAGATCCGCACCAGAGTGGTATGGTAATCCTGTTCTGGAGGTCGTGTTACTTGACCATGACAAACCTACGAACTATGAGGAAGCGATGATGAGCCTAGAACACACAAGTTGATCCTTGAGATCGTTCCTTAGCCGTGTGCGGTGCCCCCCTCCACCATATTCCACCTCGGTCATATCGTAGCGGTGCTTAGGCGAAGCCCTGCGTCGGTAGAACATCAAGATCGTCACCACGCCGTTGTCTTGTGGAACTCTCTCCTGGAGTTTTGCTGGATCGGGCCCGAGGAGTGTCACCGAGCTGTCGTGTGTCAAGAACTCGCAGCGCCGGAGTAACGGCTGGGATCGGTTGGATCGCGAGGAGAACGTCGACTACTTCCTCTACGTTGTGATCGCTTCGCTTGGGTCTACAAGGGTATGTAGACAACACTCTCCCCTCTCGTTGCTATGCATCACCATGATCTTGCGTGTGCGTAGGAAATTTTTGAAATTACTACATTCCCCAACAGTGGTATCGAGCCGAGGTTTTATGGTTTGATGTTTTGCACGAGTAGAACACAAGCGAGTTGTGGACGATACAAGTCATACTGCCTACCAGCATGTCATACTTTGGTTCAGCGGTATTGTTGGATGAAGCGGCCCGGACCGACATTACGCGTACGCTTACGCGAGACTAGTTCTACCGCCGTGCTTTGCACAAAGGTGGCTAGCGGGTGTCAGTTTCTCCAACTTTAGTTGAACCGAGTATGGCTACGCCCGGTCCTTGAGAAGGTTAAAACGGAGTCTATTTGACGAAGTATCGTTGTGGTTTTGATGCGTAGGTGAGATTGGTTCTTGCTTCAGCCCGTAGTAGCCACGTAAAATTTGCAACAACAAAGTAGAGGACGTCTAACTTGTTTTTGCAGGGCATGTTGTGATGTGATATGGCCAAGACATGATGCTATATTTTATTGTATGAGATGATCATGTTTTGTAACCGAAGTTATCGGCAACTGGCAGGAGCCATATGGTTGTCGCTTTATTGTATGAAATGCAAACGCCCTGTAATTTCTTTACTTTATCACTAAGCGGTAGCGATAGTCGTAGAAGTAATAGATGGCGTAACGACAACGATGCTACGATGGAGATCAAGGTGTCGCTACCGGTGGCGATGGTGATCACGACGGTGCTTGAAGATGGAGATCACAAGCACAAGATGATGATGGCCATATCATATCACTTATGATTGCATGTGATGTTTATCCTTTATGCATCTTATCTTGCTTTGATTGACGGTAGCATTTTAAGATGATCTCTCACTAAAATTATCAAGTAGTGTTCTCCCGAGTATGCACCGTTGCCAAAGTTAAATCGTGCTTAGACACCACGTGATGATCGGTGTGATAAGCTCTCGTCCATCTACAACGGGTGCGAGCCAGTTTTGCACACGCAATACTCAGTTATACTTGACGAGCCTAGCATATGCAGATATGGCCTCGAACACGGAGACCGAAAGGTCGGCGTGAATCATATAGTAGATATGATCAACATAAGATGTTCACCATTGAAAACTACTCCATCTCACGTGATGATCGGTTATGGTTTAGTTGATTTGGATCACGTGATCGCTTAGATGACTAGAGATGTCTGTCTAAGTGGGAGTTCTTAAGTAATATGATTAATTGAACTTAAATTTATCATGAATTAGTCCCGTAGTATTTTGCAAATTATGTTGTAAGATCAATAGCTTGCGTAGTTGCTTTCATATGTTTATTTTGATATGTTCCTAGAAAATTGTATTGAAAAATGTTAGTAGCAATGATGCGGATTGGATCCGCGATCCGAGGTTTATCCTCAATGCTGCCTGAAGAATTATGTCCTTCATGCACCGCTAGGTGATGGACCTATTGCAGGAGCACATGCGAAGTTATGAGCGTTTGGCTAGCTCAATATGATGACTACTTGATAGTTTTGTGCACCATGCTTTATGGCTTAGAATCGGGACTTCAAAGATGTTTTGAACATCATGGACCATATAAGATGTTCGAGGAATTGAAGTTAATATTTCAAGCAAATACCCGAGTTGAGAGATATGAAGTCCTCAACAAGTTCTATAAGCTAAAAGATGGAGGAGAATCGCTCAACTAGTGAGCATGTGCTCAGATTGTCTGGGTACTTCAATTGCTTGAATCAAGTGGGAGTTAATCTTCCAGATAAGATAGTGATTGACAGAATTCTCTAGTCACCATCACCAAGTTAGTAGAACTTCATGATGAAATATAGTATGCAAGGGATGATGAAAATGATTCCCGAGTTTTTCATGATGATGAAATCGATGAAGGTAGAAATCAAGAAAGAACATCAAGCGTTGATGGTTAACAAGACCACTAGTTTCAAGAAAAGGGCAAAGGGATAGAAGGGAACTTCAAGAAGAACGGCAAGAAAGTTGCTGCTCAAGTGAAGAAGCCCAAGTCTGGACCTAAGCACGAGACTAAGTGCTTCTCTGCAAAGGGACTGGTTCTTTGAAGCGTAACTACCCCAAGTATTTGGCGGATAAGAAGGATGGCAAAGTAAACATAGGTATATTTGATATACATGTTATTGATGTGTACTTTACTAGTGTTTATAGCAACCCCTCGGTATTTGGTACTGGTTCGGTTGCTAAGAGTAGTAACTCAAACAGGAGTTGCGTAATAAGCGAAAACTAGTTAAGGGTGAAGTGACGATGTGTGTTGAAAGTACTTTCAAGATTGATATGATCATCATCGCACACTCCTATACTTTCGGGATTAGTGTTGAACCTAAATAAATGTTATTTGGTGTTTGCGTTGAGCATGAATATGATTTGATCGTGTTTATTGAAATACGGTTATTCATTTAAGTAAGAGAATAAACTGTTGTTCTGTTTACATGAATAAAACCTTATATGGTTACACATCCAATGAAAATGGTTCATTGGATCTCGATCGTAGTGATACACATATTCATAATATTGAAACCAAAAGATGCAAAGTTAATAATTATAGTGCAACTTATTTGTGGCACTACCGTTTAGGTCATATTGGTGTAAAGCGCATGAAGAAACTCCATGCTGATGGGATTTTGGAATCACTTGATTATGAATCACACTATGCTTAAGAACCGTGCCTTTTGGGCAAGATGACTAAAACTCCGTTCTTGAAACAATGGAACAAGCTCTTGACTTATTGGAAATAATACATACCGATGTATGCGATCTAATGAGTGTTGATGCTCGTGGAAAGTATCGTTATTTTCGACCTTCACAAGATGATTTGAGCAGATATGGGTATATCTACTTGATGAAACATAAGTCCGGAATAGTTGAAAGGTTCAAAGAATTTTAGAGTGAAGTGGAAAAATCATCGTAACAAGAAAATAAAGTTTCTGCGATCGATCACGGAGACGAATATTTGAGTTACGAGTTTGGTCTTCAATTAAAACAATGTGGAATAGTTTCACAGCTCACGCCACCGGAACACCACAATGTTATGGTGTGTCCAAACATCGTAACCGCACTTTATTGGATATAGTGCAATCTATGATGTTTCTTCTTGATTTACCAATATCGTTTTGGGATCATGCATTAGAGACAGCTGCATTCACGTTAAATTGGGCACCATCTAAATCCGTTGAGGCGACACTATATGAACTGTGGTTTAGCAAGAAACCCAAGTTGTCGTTTCTTAAAGTTTGGAGTTGCGATGCTTATGTGAAAAAGTTTCATCTGATAAGCTCGAACCCAAATCGAAGAAGTCTTCATAGAATACCCAAAGGAAATTGTTGGGTACACCTTCTATCACAGATCCGAAGGCAAGATATTCGTTGTTTAAGATGGATCCTTTCTAGAGAAGGAGTTTCTCTCGAAAGAAGTAAGTGGGAGGAAAGTAGAACTTGATGAGGTAACTGTACCTGTTCCCTTATTGGAAAGTAGTTCATCACAGAAATCTGTTCTTGTGACTACTATACCAATTAGTGAGGAAGCTAATGATGATGATCATGTAACTTCAGATCAAGTTACTACCGAACCTCGTAGGTAAAACAGAGTGAGATCCGCACCAGAGTGGTATGGTAATCCTGTTCTGGAGGTCGTGTTACTTGACCATGACAAACCTACGAACTATGAGGAAGCGATGATGAGCCTAGATTCCGCAAAATGGCTTGAAGCCATGAAATCTGAGATATGATCCATGTATGAGAACAAAGTATGGACTTTGATGGATTTGCCCGATGATCGGCAAACCATAGAAAATAAATGGATCTTCAAGAGGAAGACGGACGCGATAGTAGTGTTACTATCTACAAAGCTAGACTTGTCGAAAAAGGTTTTGACAAAGTTCAAGATGTTGAATACAATGAGATTTTCTCACTCGTGTCGATGCTTAAAAGTCTGTCCGAATCATGTTAGCAATTGCCGATTTTATGAAATCGGCAAATGGATAAACAAAACTGCATTCCTTAATGGAGTTATTAAAGAAGAGTTGTATGTGATGCAACCAAGAGGTTTTGTCGATCCTAAAGGTGTTAACAAAATGTGCATCTATGGACTGGTGCAAGCATCTTGGAGTTGGAATATACGCTTTGATAAGTTGATCAAAGCATATAGTTTATCTGAGACTTGCATGAAGCCTGTATTTACTAGAAAGTGAGTGGGAGCACTACAACATTTCGATAAGTATATGTGAATGACATATTGTAGATCGAAATAATGTAGAATTATTCGCAAAGCATAAAGGAGTGTTTGAAAGGAGTTTTTCAAAGAAAGACCACGGTGAAGTTGCTTACATATTGAGCATCAAGATCTATAGAGATAGTTCAAGGCGCTTGATAAGTTTTTTTCAATGAGTACATACCTTGACAAGATTTTGAAGTAGTTCAAAATGGAGCAGTCAAAGAAAGAGTTCTTGCCTGTGTTACAAGGTGTGAAATTGAGTAAGACTCAAAACCCGACCAC
>JAHHZJ010000690.1:0-30714 GCA_021437245.1 Aegilops speltoides | reverse complement strand
TTCACAACCTTCGCTTGACGTTGAAGGTCTTGAGCCACAGCCAAGTGGGGCCGGATGCAGAGAAAGGCCTCGACACGACGATAAACGCCGAGATGTTGAGGACGGTTCGCGCCAGATCGTGGAAATCCAGGCCATAGTAAAACATGAGCCCCCGGACGAGTGGATGGAGCGGAAAGCCCAGTCCGCGGAGGAAGTGGGGAAGGAAGACGACCCTCTCATGATGCCCTGGGGTAGGAATGAGCTGCCCCGCGTCGGCAGCCGATCGCGATGTCGCGGAAAGGTATCCGGCGTCGCGCAGCTTGGTGATGTCCTCCTCCTTGGCAGTGGAGGCCATCCATTTGCCTCCCCCTCCGGACATATTCGGAGAAGGGTCGAGGCGGGATGCGCGAGCTTAGGCGTTGGAGCTTGGGTTCGCAGGGATGGATGAGCAAAGGAGGAAGAAGGCGTAGGTGAGAAGGTAAATCCTTATCCCTTATATATAGGCGGACGAAACTATGCGCCCTCACCGCCCGGTAAAACTCGCTTATCTCCCAAGCGCCACCATCAATGGCGCGGTTGGGTTACCCACGCACGTATTGATGAGAATCCCGGAATAAGGGGAACACGATCTCTGCTTCGACAGGACGTGCCAAGGAAACCGCTTCGCTAAACGTGCTGAGGTGATATAGTAATTCAAACAAGGGCTTGGTAGCGGCGTGATGTCACGCCGCATAATACGTCAGCAGATTGGATCAGTATATGTGTTTTATTCTCTCTACGTTTGGAATGTGGAATTTATTTTGCAGAGCCGGACACTATCCTGGTGTTCATTATTTTCTCCGGATTATTCAAGGGAGGAACCCGCCTTGCAATGCCGAACACTATGCACGCCGGACTTATCGTCATTGAAGACTGGTTCAGGGCTACCTGAGGAGTCCTGGACTAGGGGTGTCCGGACAGCCGACTATCAATATCCGCCGGACTCCGGACTCACGAAGATAGAAGATTGAAGACTCGGCTCGTGTCCGAAGGTACTTTCCTTGGCGAGAAGGCAAGCTTGGCAATCACGGATATGTAGATCTCCTACCATTGTAACCGACCTGTAACCCTAGCCTCTCCGGTGTCTATATAAACTGGAGGGCCTTAGTCCGTAGGGACGAACATTACATCTCAACAATCATACCATAGGCTAGCTTCTAGGGTTTAGCCTCCTTGATCCGTGGTAGATCTACTCTTGTACTACCCATATCATCAATATTAATCAAGCGGGGCGTGGGTTTGACCTCCATCGAGAGGCCGAACCTGGTAAAACATTGTGTCCCTCGTCTCTTGTTACCATCCGCCTAGCGCACAGTTCGGGACCCCTACCGAGATCCGCGGTTTGACACCGACACGGATATAGCTACAACAATTCTCTGTTAATGGTGCCAGTCACTTTGATTAATGTTGTGTAACGCCGGATAATTAGGCTATAGTAAAACTCTTCTAATGATGCCATGTCATACGTATTCTTTTGCTAATCAAGTGGTAGTTCAAAATCATTGCAAATTCAAAATATGGATTAGTGACAAACACCTAAGTTTTCAAAAGTCAAAGCGAAAATGTTAGGGGTTGCCAAATATTACTGCTGTAATTATGGTGAAGCAAACACCCTTTTATAAAATGCCTAAATGCCCTAAAACTAAATAAAAGCAGAAAGGAAAATAAATAAAAGAAAGAAATTACAAAAAAAAAAAAAAGAAGCCCCTGGACGAGCAATCCAACCCACCATAGACCACCGCCCAACCCCTCGGCCGCGCCTTGGCGCCACGGCCCAGCTCCGCACCGCGTCCCTTCCCTGTTCCCCGACCGGTGGGCAGGCGCGTCCGCCGCACCCTTCGCCCGGCTCGAGGTGGATAAGCGCCGCCGCGCCTCGGTCTCTCCTCCCACTCGCCCCCACTCGCCCCTCGGTTCTCTGCGCCCTCCCTCTCGAGATCCGCGCTCCCCTTGTTCCCCACGCAACGGGCCATGGCCTCGCCGAAAACTCACGGCGCCTGCACCTCAACGCTCCGGCGTGTCGTCGACGCCTCCATCGTCTTCCTCATCCACGGAGGCCTCGGTGGAGCGGGAGCCCCAGGCACCGGATCCCTTCGCCTCATCTCCGCCGCGCGTTCTTCACCAACTCCGCGATCCTTCTCGAGCTACTAAGCCATCCAGAGGGCCATCTTGCGTGCCGCACGGTGAGCTCCCCATCTCCCGCCATCTTCGTTAGCCCCTCGTGCAGTCAGACTGCCCTGTCGCCGTTAGTCGTGAGCACGCGTCGCGCGAGAACGCCTCGCCGCCATAGCCATGATCTCCGTCGTGCTTTCGCGTGAGCACGACGCCGTGTTCCTTGAGCCTTAGAACCCAGCGCACACGCACGCTCCCTCCCATGCCTCCTAGCGTCGTCCCGATGAAGCCGAGACAGCGTCGGCTGTCTGCGCTTCGTCATCGGCGCCTTCCGGTGACTCAAATGGTCACGGGCACGCCCGTTCGTTCGCGCCTCGCGTATAACTTCGCTTAGCCTCCCCTTCTTTCGCAAACATGAGGCCTCGCCGTTTCCTCCGCGCCCAACTCGGCCGTCGCCGATGAGCTCGCCACGCTCGATTCCGGTCACCTGCCGCCACCATCACCAGTATGGGCGCAGCGCACCGTAGCTCTCGAACGCACCAACTTCGCGAAGCGGTGCCCAGCAGGCGTTCACTCGAGCGCGCCGCGCGTTTGCCTCGTCGGCGTCATCCGGCGCCGCCATCGCGTGGCTGGCGGGCCCCACCTGAGTCCGTCATGTGGGCAGGCTGCCTAATCGCCACGTTGACCGGGTCGACTTACGCGCGTGGCAGCTCATCGCCTCTGACATGCGGCCCATCCAATAAAACAAATAAAACAAATAGATAAACTGCTAATTAATTAAATAAATTAATTAAAACCTAATGTCTCACGACTCATCGGGCCCTACGCTAATTAACCCATTTAATTAGTTTCAAAACTCGTTAATGCACGACAATGACATGTGGGTCCCATCTGGACCCACTGTCGGATTTGATCGTCAACCGACCGATTGACCTGCTCTGACATCACGCTGATGTCATGCCTACGTCATCACACATCGTTTTGGATAATGTTGGAATTAAATAAATAATTAAAATCAAAAATAATTTAAATCTTTAGAAAATCATATCTTTTAATCCAGTAACTTTCGGATGAAAATACTTTCTACATGAAAGTTGCTTAGAGCGCGAGACGAACCGGATCGCAGCCCGTTCATCCACCACACACCTAACATGTCGAACACGCACTTTCCCTCTCGGTTCACTCAGAAGCGGAACAGGAATACTTTCCGGATGTTTCCCCTTCGTCAGTATCACCTACTACGCGATTAGGCACCCCTAGCATCGTTACTTGTCTTGTCATGCATCGATATGCATCTGTTTGCATTGTATTCATTGTTTCTTCCCCTCTTCTCTCTCGGTAGACTCTGACCGACCGGCCTGCGCTTGCCCGGTTCGACTACGGTGTTGGCGACCTCTCTCTTGCGAGCAACCGGCAAGCCCCCTTGATCACGGATATCGCCTATTCTCCTCTATACTGCTTGCATTAGAGTAGTGTAGCATATTACTTGCTTCGATAATCCTATTCGATGCATAGCCGACATTGTTGCTACATCTGTGATACCTTACGCAATCCTAAATGCTTAGTATAGGATGTTAGTTTATCATCATTGGCCCTACATTCTTGTCGATGCGCCTTGCTACTATTGGGCCGTGATCACTCGGGAGGTGATCACGGTATATACTATACATACATACATACATACTGATGGTGACTAAAGTCGGGTCCGCTCGAAGAGTACCCAGAGTGATTCACGAGTTGTGAAAAGGACCTTTGTCCACGGCCCTCTGTGTGGATCTTTGTGGCGGAGCGACAGGCAGAGTTGAGACCACCTAGGCGAGAGGTGGGCCTGGCCTGATCGGCGCATGGTTGCTTCATAATAACACGCTTAACGAGATCTTGGTATTTGATCGAGTCCGGCCATTTGGTCTATCGCACTAACCATCTCGTGGGAGTAGTTATGGGTATCCGGACGTCGTGGTATCGGCCGAACCTTCTTGGCGTCGGCGACGAGCGGCGCGTAGCCGGATTGGATCTGAAGCGCCACTAGGCTGGGTTCGCTCGGCGCCCTCGCAGCGTGCGTGTGTGCTCGGCTGATGGGCCCGGACCCTGCAGCTATGCTTAGGTTTTAGACCGGCGTGTTTGACCTCTCTAGTTGTGCCTAGGTGGGGCTGCGACATGTTGATCTTACGAGGCGGGCATGACCCAGAAAGTGTGTCGGCCAAATGGGATCGAGCGTGTTGGGTTATGTGGTGCACCCTGCAGGAAGATTAATCTATTCGAATAGCCGTGTCCCTCGGTAAAGGGCGCACCGGAGTTGTACCTTGACCTTATGACAACTAGAACTGGATACTTAATAAAACACACCCTTCCAAGTGCGGATACAACCCGTGATACGCTCTTTAACAGGCGACGAGAGAGATCGCGGGTAGGATTATGCTATCGCATGCTCTCTGGAGATGCTACTTGGAGATGCTACTTGGAGATGCTACTTGGAGGACTTCAACCTACTCTCTTCACATCTTTGCAAGACGGCAGGCTGCCGAGCTGTAGTCTTGTAGTGATTAGCTATCCCCTCTTATTCGGCATTCTACGAGTCTCAGGTCCACCGATATGGCCCTTTACACTATACACATGCATATGTAGTGTAGCTCCTTGCTTGCAGTACTTTGGATGAGTACTCACGGTTGCTTTCTCCCCTTTTCCCCCTTTCCCTTCTTTACGGTTGCCATGAACGGATGTTGGACCAGGGCGAGCGCCACCGCGATGCGACTACTACTACTGGAGGTGCCTACTACTACGTGTAGCCGCGCGCACAGAGTAGTTAGGAGGATCCTAGCGAGGAGGCTCGCGCCTCTTTCGATCTCAGTATCCGTTTGTGCTAGCCTTCTTAAGGCAAACTTGTTTAACTTATGATGCGTACTCGATGATATTGTTGCTTCCTGACTTCGCTCTATGATCGAGCACTTGTATTCGAGCCCTCGAGGCCCCTGGCTTGTATTATGATGCTTGTATGACTTATTTATGTTTTTAGAGTTGTGTTGTGATATCTTCCTGAGTCCTCGATCTTGATCGTACCGTTTGCGTGCATGATTAGTGTACTGATTGAATCGAGCGTCTGAAGATGATATCGAGCCGATTGCTCAGTAGAATCCCCTTCCACACTCCTTGGCGAAGTCGAGTCTAGTCACTACAAAACTTTTACTAACTTGGCTGTGTGCCTTACGAGCCCACGTCGCCATTGGGTGGTACTAGGATCTTTTACTCCTCGACCTTTACTCGGGACTCGAACTCTCTTCTACTCGGGTTAAGCAATTTACTAACTCTAACATTAGGATCCTGTTACCACGTTCACCCCAAAGTTGGATAAGCCATAGTTATTACAGTAGGATAGTATTTTGAATAGTACCCACATTGTCATTTGACTCCATTGAAACATCTTTGTTTAGATGGAACCCGAGGCGGTAGTGCGCCACACGTGCCATTGGTGCCTCGGGATCACTGTGTGCTAGCTGAGATGATGACCTATCTGGGTTATCGCTGGCACCCGAGTACACCGTCTATGAGGAGTACCAGGACTTTAACCAGGAAGCGATGCACGTGCCATCGTCCACCTCTACTTCGGGAGTATGACTCACCACTCGTCTGCACACGCTCATGGTGTTGGAGTGACCATCGAGATGGCAGTTCACGATGCTGCCTATGCTCCTCGACCGTCTTCGTGAGAGTATCGAGCGTTGGACACTTCCCCTTTCGGGCACATTGCTATCGCATCCGATGTTGGTGCGGAGGATACTACATCCTGCCTACTCCACCGTCACTCGAGAGCCCTTCCACCATCGAGACGGTCCGCATGCGATGGGTTGGACCGAGCTAACCGAGCTCTTCGCCACGAGCTGTACACCACTCGTCGGCACCTTTGAGGTCTCGACGCTGTTGCACCCTTTGTCCTATCTAGAGCAGCTACGCGCTCTGCGATCTACCCAGCCAGGATCGTGATGCCCGGCGGTGTCGGTTGGCAGGTGGGAGGCTACTCTCCGCGACTTGGTCCTCTTCGCCACTCGAGCGTCGGGTTACGCACTGAGTATCCGCGGCCCCAGGCGCGACGTGAACTATCCGTCTGCCTCACTACCGGCTTGTCAGACTCGACTACCTCCTACTACACTCCCGGACGCGATGTAGTCTTGCTTATTAGTATTAGATGCATTCATGAGCACTGCGTGCCGCCTTTGATGACTTAGTCTATGTCTTGAACTCGTGTCTTGAACTCTATGTCCGACCCCTTTTGTAAGTTGTGCCGACTACTATGTGGTATCCTGTCGTGCCCTTTCATTATGCATGTTTCATCATAAATGATTCTTGTCTATGCAAATTTCTCAATGCTGAACTACCTGTTATATATTAGCGGGATGGTTAGACCAGCTGGTCGTGAGTCGTGCGACAACGCCCCACCAGCCTTTGAGTACATGGCTGGCATGGTCCAACAGCTTGAGATGAATCGCCAGTTCATGGAGAATGTGATGGCTCAGTTCCTCGCCCCAATATGAAGCGAGCAGCCAGCCCAAGTGACTCTGCAGGATTTCATGCGCCTCAACCCAAGCTGTGTACCGCAGCTCAACTCAGCCGCTAGATCTTGATGTGCTCCGTGACATCACCTATGAGATGGAGTCTGCTGAAGTAGCCCTGCCCGCTATGTCACCTTTGCTTCCTTCTTTCGAAGGGACCGCAGCTCAATGGTGGGACAGCCACAGCGTACTCGCCCGTTGGAACAATCATCACCGCCGGACTTTCAAGCTGCCTTCGTGCCCGCTTCATTCCTCGGGGATCATGGACGGAAGAAGCGTGAATTCATGAACCTCACCCGGGCAACAAAACTGTGGAAGCTTATCGGCGGAGTTTCGGACTTATCCTGCTATGCTGAAGAAGACATTGCAACTGATGCTCGCAGACAGGAGAAGTTCCGTGACGGCCTTCAAGCGACATCAAGCTCGCACTTTTAGTGCATGACTTTGCTGATTTCGCCACCTTGGTGAACAAGGCCATCAATGTCGAAACTGGCTGCAGGGAATACCAGAGCTCTCACAGCGCAGCCGTGATACGAGCTCATCTTCGCCCGTCCTCGCAGAGCTGCAAGATATGGATTCCCAACAGCATGTACCAGCTAATGCATCGCCCCAAAGGCGGTCTTATGCTGCACCTCGTCTGCCTACTGCACCAACTAGGCAGCCAAGGCTTCCAGCTCCACCACCCCAAGCTCCTGTTCCTACTCCCAACAATGGCTTGTGCTTCAGGTGTGGTCAACCAGGGCACCGTGCTAGGGAATGCAACCAGAAACAGAATCAACTGGCCCTTCCAGCAACTGGTCGTGGAAACAACCAGCCCCGCAACAACAATGCCAAGTCATATGGTCATGTTCATGCCAACCACGTTGATCTGAACGAAGCTCAAGACCAGCCTGCTACTGTGATGGGTACACTCCTCGTAAATTCAGTACCAGCATCCGTTTTATTTGATACTGAGAGCATCACATTCATTCATGTCGGAAGATTTTGCATTCATGCATGGCATTAAAAGCGAAGACATGGCAACGCTTCGCTATTAGTACACACCCCGCGGCCAATGTCGGACCTCCATGATTTGCAACAACGTCCCGTTGAAATCGAAGGACTAAATTCCTTGTCTCTCCCATCGTCTTTGAAGTCTCAGAGCATTGACCTCATTCGGGAATGAATTGGTTAAAGCGCGATCTCGCTTCTATAGTTTGTGCCACTAAGACCGTCCATCTGCTACACCCTTCGATGAAATAATAAGCTACAATGCTCGTGCGTTCAGTAATGCCGAGGCAAGGCTCTATGCATTGAATGCATTGAACGCCGCACCACTCGAGGGCATTGAAAACATTCCGTCGTGCGTGACTTCCTCGGCGTCTTTCTGAAGAACTTCGAGGATTCCCCTGCTAGAGTGCTCGAATTCGTCATCGACTTGAAACCAGGCACCACTCCTATATGCCGACCTTACAAGATGCCGCCGCATGAGCTCCTTGAGCTTAAGGAGGAAATTGATAAATCTCTTTGAAGTGGTTTCATTCGCCCAAGTTGCTCTCCTTGGGGAGTACCTTCTCTCTTTGTCAAAAAGAAAGATGGGACAAACCGATTGGTCCAGGACTACCGTCCTATTAACCAAGCTACCATTCAGAATAAGTATCCTCTTCCTCGGATCAATGATCTGTATGATCAACTAGCTGGTTCGCCAGTGTTCTCTAAACTCGACTTGAGGTTGGGTTACCACCAGATCCGTGTTCGTAAAGAGGATATCCCAAAGACGCCTTCGTGACTCGTTATGGTTCATATGAGTACACCGTCATGTCTTTCGGCTTAACCAATGCTCCAGCCACCTTCTCTCGATCGATGAACTATATATTCATGGATTACCTTGACAAGTTAAATGCGTGGTTTATCTCGGATGATATCCTTGTATATTCCAAGAATGAAGAAGAGCATGCTTGAACATCTTCGTCTTGTCTTTGCCGAAAAGCTATGAGAGCATCACTATCGCCAAGTTCTCCAAATGTGAATTCGGCTTCCAGTAACCTATCTTGGACATGTCATCTCTAATGATGGTATTGCCGTTAACCCCGAAGCGAAGTTCAGGCTATTCTCGATTGGACTCCTCCGAAGAATGTCAAGCAAGTCGAAGTTTTCTCGGTCTCGCCACTATTGCCGTCGATTCGCCGAGAACTTCTCCAAGATTGCCGTGCCTCGACTAACCTTGTTTGCATAAGGCGTCAAGTTCCAATGGGCATGATAAATGTCGAAAGTTTCCAGCACTCAAAGACAAGTTGACTTCGCCCAGATACTAGCTCCTCCCGATACTAAGAAGGACTTCGTCATTTATCTGCGATGCTTCCGTCAAGGATTAGGCTGTGTCCTAATGCAAGACCGCAAGTTATTGCTTATGCCTCTCGGCAATTAAGCCCTCACGAAGAGAACTACCCAGTTCACGACCTCGAGCATCTGCTGTCATTCATGCTGAAGCGATGGCGACATTACCTTCTCGTAATCGCTATCGAGATCTTCACCGACCACCAAAGTCTGAAGTATCTGCTTACTCAGCCGGACCTGAACCTCCAGCCGCAGAGATGGATGGAGATTGTTGCGAACTTTGACTTGGGTATTTCCTATACACAAGGCAAGGCTAATGTAATGGCTGATGCCTTGAGCAGCAAGTCTTACTGCAACCACCTCCAGATTCACAAGGTTCAGCCCTCACTTGTTGAAGAATTTCGAAAGCTGAACCTCCATATTGTTCCTCCGGTCGCTCGCTCCCTCCTAAGGAGTTTCAAAGATGAACCTCCATGTTGTTCCTGTGGGTTCTCTCAATACCGGTTGCGAAACCAGATCTTGTGGACACCATCAAATGGATGCGAAATGTGACGATGAAGTCCACAAGATTAAGCGAACTCAAAGAAGGAAAGCCCTCATTCTTCATCTTTCGATGATGGCACCTTATTCTTCAAAGGTCGCCTAGTAGTTCCGAGTAAGAGGGAAAACCTGGATATGCCTCAGAAGGTTATGAAAGAAGCTCATGATAGCCTCTATGTATCCATCCCGTAGTACAAAGATGTACCAAGACATTCGACGAGATTCGTGGTCTAACATGAAGCAAGACATTGCTCGCTATGTTGTCGAGTGTGGCGCTTGCCGTCAGTATCAAAGCGTAACATCAAAGGCCTGCTGGAACTCTGCAACCTATCTCTATTCTCGAATGGAAATGGGACCATGTTGAAATGGACTTCAGCATCCTTTGGATTTCCCAAATCGCAAAAGGTAATGATGCTATTCTTGTCATCATTGACCGCTTTCTAAAGTTAGCATTTTCGGCTTCAAGGAAACGATCACTGCTAGTCAGCTGGCAAACCTCTACATGTCCAGAATTGTCTCGCTTCACGGTATTCCATTGGTAATCAGTTCGGACCGTGGCAGCTTATTCACTTCAAGATTCTGGTCAAGTTTCCAAGAAGCTATGGGCACTCATCTGTCTTTCAGCACTGCTTTTCATCCTCAGTCGCAAGGGCAGGTTGAACGTGTCAACCAAGTTCTCGAAGACATGCTTCGAGCTTGTGTTATTTCCTTCGGCAAGAAATGGGAGGAATCTCTCCCGTATGCTGAGTTCTCTTATAATAATAGCTATCAAGCTAGTCTGAAGATGGCCCCCTTCGAAGTGTTATATGGACGAAAGTGCCGAACCCCTCTGAATCTGGTCGAAATGGGACGTCCACTCTTCGGTCCGGATATTATCCAACATGCCGAAGAACAAGTCCGCATTATTCGCGAGAATCTCAAAACTGCTCAGTCGCGCCAAAAGAGTAATTATGACCGTAAACATAAGGACATGGTCTATCAACCTGGCGAAAAGGCTTATCTTCGAGTCACACCAATGAAGGGTGCTCACCGCTTCGGGATCAAGGGCAAGCTAGCTCCTCGCTATATTGGCCCATTCACTATTCTCGAAAGACGTGGAAAAGTGGCATATCAACTGGAGCTTCCGCCGAACCTTTCTCAGGTTCACGATGTGTTCCACGTGTCACAACTCCGCTGTTGCTTCAAGGACCCAATCCGAGGAGTGGATCATGAAGTGCTCGAATTGCAACAGATCTCTCCTATAAAGAGCATCCGGTCCGCATTCTCGACTGTGCATGAACGCCGCACGCCGTAAGCGATCAAGTTCCTCAAAGTCCGAGTGGTCGCACCATTACGAAGATGAAGCCACTTGGGAACGCGAGGATCGTCATGCTGAAGAATACCCTCACTGCTTTCCTTCTACCTCCTAAATCTCGGACGAGATTTCTTGTAAGTGGAGGAGATTTGTAACGCCTGGATAATTGAGGCTACGTAAGAAACTCTTCTAATGATGCCATGTCATCGTAGTTACTGTTCTAATCAAGTGGTAATTCAAAATCATTGCAAATTGAAAATATGGATTAGTGACAAACACCTAAGTTTTCAAAAGTCAAAGCGAAAATGTTGGGGTTGCCAAATATTGCAGTAATTATGGTGAAGCAAACACCCTTTTATAAAATGCCTAAATGCCCTAAAACTAAATAAAACGAGAAGGAAAATAAATAAAAGAAAGAAATTACAAAAAAAAAAAAAGGGGAAGCCCCTGACCAGAGCCCAACCCACCCAACGGCCACCGCCTAACCCTCGTGCCCGCAGCCGCTGGCCCAGCCCGACCCGACCGCTGCCTTCCCTGTTCCCGACCTGGTCGGAAGCAGGCGCTGCCCGCCGCACCCGCTTCACCGGTCCGAGGTGGATAAGGGCGCCGACGCCGCCTCGGCTCTCCTCCCACTCGCCCCACTCTCCCTCGGTTCCCTGCGCGCCCTCTCTCGAGATCCGCGCGCCCCCTTGTTCCCCATCAGCATCGAAGCGCCGCCATGGCCTCGGCCCGAAACTCAGGTCTGCGACCTCCAACCGCTCCGACGTGTCCATGCGACGCTCCATCGTCTTCCTCATCCACCGGAGGCTCTCGAGGAGGGAGCCCAAGCTACCGGATCCCTTCGCCTCATCTCCGCCGCCGCGTTCTTCACCAACTCCGCGACTCTTCTGCAGCTACTAAGCCATCCGAGGGCCATCTTGCGTGCCGCACGGTGAGCTCCCCATCTCCCGCCATCTTCGTTAGCCCCTCGTGCCGTCAGCTGCTCCGCCGCCGCTGCTGCGTGAGCACGCTCGCGCGAACGCCTGCCGCCATGGCCATGATCTCCGTCGTGCTCGCGTGAGCACGCTCCTCCCATGCCTCCTAGCCGTCCCCGGCGAGAGCCGAGCAGCGTCGCCGCTGCGCTGCGCGCGCCTTCTCGGTGACCAAATGGTCACGGCCAAGCGCCCGTATGCGTTCGCGCCTCGCGATAACTTCGCAGCCTCCCTTCTTTCACAAACATGAGGCCGCTGCGTTCCTCCGCGCCCGACTCGGCCGTCGCCGATGAGCTTCGCCTGCCGATTCAGTCCACCTGCCGCCACCATCACCACCGTTGGGCGCGGCGCGGCCGTAGCTCTAACGCACTCAAAATCCGATGAGCGGTGCTCAGTAGGCGTATTTCCGGCCACCTTCCGAGCCGCGCCGCCGCGTTTTGCCTCGCCGGCGCTCATCCCGGCGCCGTCCATCGAGCGTGGCTAGGCGGGCCCCCACAGGTCCATCGTCAGGCACGGGCTAATCGCCACGCTGGACCGGTCAATCTCGCGACGTGGCAGCTCATCGCCATCGACATGCGGGCCCATCCAATAAAACAAATAAAAACAAATAGATAAACTGCTAATTAATTAAATAAATTAATTAAAACCTAATCTCTCACTGACTCATCGGGCCCTACCTGCTAATTAACCCATTTAATTAGTTTCAAAACTCTGTTAATGCCCCTGACAATGACATGTGGGTCCCACTGGACCCACCTGTCTGGTTTGACTGGTCAACCGACCAGTTGACCTGCTGACATCACGCTGATGTCATGCCTACGTCATCACACACTGTTTTGGATAATGTTGGAATTAAATAAATAATTAAAATCGAGAAAATAATTTAAATCTTTAGAAAATCATATCTTTTAATCCGTAACTTTCGGATGAAAATACTTTCTACATGAAAGTTGCTCGAACGACAGAGGCGAACCCGATACACAGCCTGTTCATCCACCACACACCCCTAACATGTCGAACACGCAACTTTCCCCTCCGGTTCACTCCCGAAAGCGCGGAACACGGAATACTTTCCGGATGTTTCCCCTTCGTCAGGTATCACCTACTACCGCGATTGGGCACCCCTAACATCGTTATTTGTCTTGTCATGCATCGATATGCATCTGTCGCATTGTATTCATTGTTTCTTCCCTCTCTCTCAGTAGACTACGAGAGGCCGACTGCTTCGCCGGTAGTCGACTACGGTGTCGACGACCCTCTCTCTTGCCGAGCAACCAGGCAAGCCCCCTTGATCACCGTGATATCGCCTTATTCTCCTCTATACTTCTTGCATTAGAGTAGTGTAGCATGTTACTGCTTTTCGATAATCCTATTCTGATGCATAGCCTGACATTGTTGCTACATCTGTTGATACCTTACCTGCAATCCTAAATGCTTAGTATAGGATGTTAGTTTATCATCATTGGCCCTACATTCTTGTCAGTCTGCCTTGCTACACTATTGGGCCGTGATCACTCGGGAGGTGATCACGGGTATATACTATACATACATACATACTACAGATGTTGACTAAAGTCGGGTCCGTCGAAGAGTACCCTGAGTGATTCACGGATTAGGGCTGAAAGGACCTTTGTCCCGACGGCCTCTTGTGGATCTTTGTGGCGGAGCGACAGTGGCAGGTTGAGACCACCTAGGCGAGAGGTGGGCTGCCCTGATCGGGCGCCCGCTGTTGCTTCATAATAACACGCTTAACGAGATCTTGGTATTTGATCGAGTCGCGCCATTTGGTCTATACGCACTAACCATCTACGTGGGAGTAGTTATGGGTATCCCGCGCGTGGTATCGGCCGAAGCCTTCTTGACGCGCGGCGCGAGGCGGCGCGACCGGATTGGATCGAACGCATACAGGCTAGGTCTGCCTTCCGGCCGCCCTCGCAACGTCGGTGTGCTCGAGGCGATGGGCCTGACCCTCAAGGCGCTTAGGTTTAGACCGGCCGTGTTTACCCTCTGTGCCTAGGTGGGGCTGCGGCGTGTTGATCTTCCGAGGCGGCATGACCCAAGAAAGTGTGTCCGCCAAATGGGATCGGCGTGTTGGGTTATGTGGTGCACCTCGCAGGAAGATTAATCTATTGAATAGCCGTGTCCCTCGGTAAAGGACGACCGGAGTTGTACCTTGACCTTATGACAACTAGAACTGGATACTTAATAAAACACACCCTTCCAAGTGCCAGATACAACCCGGTGATCGCTCTTTAACAGGGCGACGAGGAGAGGATCGCCGGGTAGGATTATGCTATGCGATGCTACTGGAGATGTTACTTGAGATGCTACTTGGAGATGCTACTTGGAGGACTTCAACCTACTCTCTTCTACATCTGCAAGACGAGGCTGCGAGCGTAGTCTTCGACAGGATTAGCTATCCCCTCTTATTCGCATTCTCGCAGTTCGGTACCTTGATATGGCCCTTACACATATACACATGCATATGTAGTGTAGCTCCTTGCTTGAAGTACTTTGGATGAGTACTCACGGTTGCTTTCTCCCCTTTTCCCCTTTCCCTTCTTTTCCGGTTGCGCAACCAGATGTTTGGAGCCCAGGAGCGAGCGCCACCGCGATGCGACTACTACACTGGAGGTGCCTACTACTACGTGCATTGCACGACGATTTACCATGTGAGTAGTTAGGAGGATCCGGGAGGCTGCGCCTCTTCGATCTCAGATCCCAGCTTTGTGCTAGCCTTCTTAAGGCAAACTTGTTTAACTTATGTCGTACTCGGATATTGTTGCTTCCGCTGACTGTCTATGATCGAGCACTTGTATTCGAGCCCTCGAGGCCCCGGCTTGTATTATGATGCTTGTATGACTTATTTATGTTTTTAGAGTTGTGTTGTGATATCTTCCGTGAGTCCCTGATCTTGATCGATACGCTTATGCGTGCATGATTAGTGTACTGATTGAATCAGGCGTCATGTTGCTAATCTTGCGTTAGTTCAAACCGATTCAAATTCAAGTTCAAAATTAAGCAAACAATAAAAGATTTCAAATATTAAAAATAAAATGTTTGGAATGAAGCAAATAGTCATAAGTAATTATGGTGGAGAATCCACATCTTTATAAAAGTAACTAAAGGCTCTAAAATAACTAAAACAGTAGTTAAAACAATTAAATTAATGCCTATTGAATTTTGTAAAATATTAAACCATTTTATTTTGGGATAAGAATTAATGTGGCAGTAGTATATTTATAAATAATAATTTAGGTACTAGTGGTAATTTTTATAAAACTAAATTCGAAAGGAAACTAAAAGAGAACAGAAAAGAATAAATAAAAGAAAATAGAAAAACCAAGATTAAAACAACAACAACCACATTGTGCACTTGGCCCAGTTGTTCCTACAGTGCGGCCTGGCCCGCCCAAGCCGGCCTTTCATCCCTCTCCGGCACCTCTGGACGCGCGAGACGCCATGGCCGTCCAGAGCCGATGAACCGCATGATGCGCTCCACCGCGACGATCCCTGTAGCCCTAGCGCGGATAAGATCGACGCCACACACGCGCTGGACGATCCTCAGGATCATTTTCCCTATCCTCGCGCTGCTCCATCCTCGTCTGCCATGGCCGCCACTGTCATCGTCGATCGCGTAGCCACCGCACCCCCCTCGCCGCCTCACCGCTTCCATCAGCTCCTACGGGCTCCTCTTCGTCTCCCTCGCCGAAATATCGGAGCCGGGGAGCGCCACGGCCGTCGCCTGCACCATCTTCCCCAACCTCGGCCGCCGCATCTCATCGTCGACCTACGCATCCCCGACCATCCCCGAGCCTCCTGAGCAGCCCCACGAGTCCGTGGTGAGCTCCTCCTCCACCCCTTGGTAGCCTCCCGTCGAATCCGTCGTCGTAGACACCGTACACCGCCGCGGTTGAACTCACCGGAGCTCGCGCTCGTGCCCGTGGCCGCGCTCCTGCTCGTCCTGCTAGCCAGCCCGCGCACGCCCGCGCATGCCTCGCTGCGTGCGCCCGCAGCTGTCCGCGGCCCGTTGTTCCCACGCTTGCCGCTGCTGCTCTCTGCTCCTTGCTGCCGCTGCTCTATGCTGCTGCTGCTGCTACTCTGCTTCTGCTGCTCGCCAGCTACAGCTGCTGCCTATAGCGCCGCTGCCGCTGCTGCTCTTGCTTCTTGCTGCTCTTGCTGTCGCCGCTGTTCTTGCACTGCTGCTGCTCTTGCTTGCGTTGCCTGCTGCCCCTAGCTATCGCTGCTGCTTGGCCATGGCCATTAGGTGAGATGTGTGTTCACATGTGTGTGAGGCACGGCTGTGCCTTGACATTTGTGGCCGTCCCAATTTGATTAGGGAAACGTTTAGGCTGCGTCGCTGGAACGCTCGGCGGTCTGTTTAGCCACGCTGGCGCTTAGCCACCAAGAAGACAACACGTGTACCTTATCCTCTCCCTAACGCCGATCCACTCCTTCCTCGTTGCCATGACATCGCTTTCCCCATCGCTTTCCGCCTCGCCTCCTCTGCCATAGCACCGGCAGCTCCGAGCACTCCTCCTTCGCACCTCAGGCTGCAGCTCCTCCATGGGGTGCTGCTCCCATGCGTCATCACCCAGGCGTTCTACCACTGGGCGCCATGGCCGTGAGCTCAAGGTCAGGCGGCGATGGCTTCTGAGCTTCGGAGCAGATCACAGTGGGCTCCTACGAGCTGCTATGGGTGCCATGGCTTATGAGCTCGGGGAAGAACGGCGACGGGAGATTGCAAGCTGCTACGGCGACGTGTGAGCATTTGCTCTGAGAATCTCACCGAGTTGCGAAAATCAGCGACAGCTCCCATGTTACACGGTGTTCAAGGAAGCTACCACAGCGCCGAAAAAGCTTCAACCGGTGACGCCAAATCTGGAACCTCTCGGTGCCATCGCAAAAGCTACAACCGCGTCGCAAAAGCTTCGACCGCGCCGAAAAAGCTTCGACCGGTGTCGCAAAAGCTTCAACCATGACGACATATGTCGGCTGCTATCACACCAAAAAGTCTGCAACCTGATCGCAAAAGCTACAATGCGACGTCAAAAAGCTCCAACCATGGCAATTGATCTTTGGGGTTGGCCCTGCTAAAGGAAAAAGTTGCAAGGCGGCGAAGAAAGCTACAATTGGCATCGCAAAAGCTTCAACAACGAGCGAGAGCTACGGAACGCCAATGGGTTACTACTGGTCGCGCGTTAAGCTACTAACCGCCGCGATTTGCTTCAAACGGCACCAAGAAAGATACCACCGGTGATCGTTTTGCTGCAAGCGGCGTGCGATGGTGCAAGCCGTTGTCGAGGTGCGTGCGACGGCGGCGACATGGGGTGACCACGGCGGACAGGTGATTGCTACCGATATGCTTTTTGCTACCATCGCGGTTATCACGTACACCTCGCTCGGAGTTAACGACCACGGCCAGAACGACGAGGGCGAGAAGGCGGCGAGCTTCACGGCAAGCGAGGCGGCGAAGCCAGGCGGTGAGGGCGCAGTTCCAAGCCGAGGCGAGAGTGATGGCGGGGAGGACGAGCGACGACCATGCGTGGGCGTTGATGGCGCTGCTTTTGTTTTATGCGTCGTGGCGAGATTTGTGTGATAACGAGAGGAGGAAGACGACTCACATCGGACGGTTATAAAAGCCTTAATCATACGTGGGAAAGCACGCCGAAAGCTTTGACCCGGCGACCGCTAGCGCCTGCCCATTTGATTAGGGGTAGGATTAGTTTAGCACTAATTTCAGTTTAGGTTTGTGGAGTAATTAGGGACTAATTTAGTCTAAGCTAAGTGGCCGCATGTGTTTAGTTAGACTAGTTATTAATAAAGTAGTTAGCCTAATAGCCAATGACACATGGACCCCATGCCCTATTGACTTGTCGACCTTGTATGGTCAACCCAAGCCCTGCCCCATGCTACATACACAACCGCTAGATAGCACTAGTTGACAAAAGAATATTCTGTTTTTTAGTTCAAATTAATATAATTCAGAAATTCCAGAAATTGTTTAAATCTTTGAAAATTAATATAAAATAAAGCAGAACTTGGATGAAAATATTTTGTACATGAAAGTTGCTCGTAACGACAAGACGAATCTGAATCACGCAGTCCGTTAAATCGCCACACGCCCCTAGCATAGCGAATATGCAACAATCCACCTCCATTTCATTTGCCCGAAAACGTCAAACACCGGGAATATTTTCCCGGATGTTTTCCCCTTCACCAGTATCACCTATCCCTGCATTAGATCAACCCTAGCACCGCCTATTGCCTTGTTATATTTTGTGTTGCTTTGTTTGTCTCAGTATTTATCTGCTTTCTTCCACCCTCTTCTTCTCCGGTAGACTCGAGACCGGCTGTGCCATCGAGTACGACTCACATCACAACGACTCCTCCTTCTTGCGAGCAACAGGCAAGCCCCCCTTGATCACCAGATATCGCCTTATTCCTTCTCTCTCTGCTTGCATTAGAGTAGTGTAACATGTTACTTCTTCGGTTAATCCTATTCCGCATCTTTGTCATTGTTGCTACGTTGTTACCCTTACACGCAATCCGAATTGCTTAGTATAGGATGCTAGAATTCCATCAAGTGGCCCTACATTCTTGTCCGCTCGCCATGCTATATGATGACCCACAGTATAGGGGATCTATCGTAGTCCTTTCGATAAGTAAGAGTATCAAACCCAACGAGGAATGTATGAAATGATAAGTGTTTTCAGAAGGTATTCTTCTGCAAGCACTGAAATAATAGGTAACATATTGTTTTGTGATAGGATAATTTATAACGAGCAACAAATAACAAAAGTAAATAAAGTGCAGCAAGGTGGCCCAATCCTTTTGTAGCAAAGGACAAGCCCGACAAACTCTTATATAGAGAAAAGCGCCTCCAGGACACATGGGAATTATCGTCAAGCTAGTTTTCATCATGTTCATATGATTCGCTGCTGTACTTTGATAATTTGATATGTGGGTGAAAGCGGTGCTTGGGTGCTATTCTTACTTGAACAAGCATCCCACTTATGATTAACCTCTATTGCAAGCATCCGCAACTACAACAAAAGTATTAAGGTAAACCTAACCATAGCATGAAACATATGGATCCAAATCAGCCCTTACGAAACAACGCATAAACTAGGGTTTAAGCTCGTCACTCTAGCAACCCATCATCTACTTATTACTTCCCAATGCCCTCCTCTAGGCCCAAATAATGGTGAAGTGTTATGTAGTCGACGTTCACATAACACCACTAGAGGATAGACAACATACATCTCATCAAAATATCGAAGCGAATACCAAATTCACATGACTACTAATAGCAAGACTTCTCCCATGTCCTCGAGAGCAAAGCGTAACTTACTCATCAAGCATATTCATGTTCATAATCGGAGGGTATTAATATGCATATAGGATCTGAACA
Source organism: Aegilops speltoides (assembly GCA_021437245.1). Classification (NCBI taxonomy): domain Eukaryota; kingdom Viridiplantae; phylum Streptophyta; class Magnoliopsida; order Poales; family Poaceae; genus Aegilops; species Aegilops speltoides. The sequence continues at coordinate 11,508 of JAHHZJ010000690.1, read as the reverse complement.
TATGATCTTCCACCAAATAAACCAACTAGCATCAACTACAAGGAGTAATCAACACTCATCGGCAACCTACAAGTACCAATCCTGCATTTGGAGACAAGAATTGGATACAAGTGATGAACTAGGGTTTGAGAGGAGATGGTGCTGGTGAAGATGTTGATGGAGATTGCCCTCTCCCGATGGAGGAGCGCGTTGGTGATGACAATGGCGATGATTTGCCCTCCAGGGAAGGATGTCGTCGCCCGAGCAATACGCGAGCTTCTGCAGTTGATGATTTTCCCTGACAAGACTTCAGTATACGTAAGATGGGCATGAGAGCCAACAGGGGCCCACGAGGCGCGCTCTGGGGTAGGGTTGCCTATCTCATGGATGTGGTGGCCCTGACGATTTCTCGCAAGATTTTTCATTATTTCGAAGATGGGCATTTTCGTGAGAGTTTCGCTGAGGCCTTGAGTTGTGCATAGGCTCTAAGGGTATTTTCTCCTTTCCATCCTGCATTCCACGGTGCGATGGCTCCTCCTTACGGTAAACCTTCGTAAAATAAGAGAGAATAGACATAAGTATTGTGACATTATTGTCCAATGACATCCCATAATTTGCAATAAATATCGGGACTATTAAAAGCATGATGCGAGAATAGGACGATCTAACTCCAAGCTTAGACTCGCTTTTCAGCTCAAGGTATTCATAACGTGCATATCTCCACATCCTTAGAGGTAAACCTGTGTAAAATAAAATACGACATGAGGGCATCATGAGTTATTCTCATAACAACACATATATGGATATTGTCATATGATTTCTTATGCTCAAGTAATAATCTATCAATGGAAAGTATCGATATCAAAGCTTTATTGATGAACAAAATGCGTATCAATCTCCCATAGCAATTGCTTATCATAACGCAAAAGAGTCTATGTCGAGAGCTCTAGCAAGTCCACATATGTCAACTATCATTTAGAGGTAGGGTGTCGATAATTGCTAAAATCTCACGCACATACTTGTGGTTATCATGAGTTATTAACCTCATACACAGACAAAGATATGGCTTATAGTTTCGCTCCCATACCTTTTCGTGTATGCTCAAGTAATAGTTCATGCTAACCCACAATCCAATTAGATATGATCTATCAGATCTTTCCAACATCCTATGCTTGTGTAGAACTAACAAACTATAATCTAGAGGGGGGTCATTAGAAGCTACTTGACAATAAAAATTCACCTTTGATCAAAAAGAGTTATTGTCGAGTTTCTACAATGATCATCATACTCAACTATCACCCTACACATGCAATTCTAGAGTATAGGCTAGAAACTCAAATTGCACATTGTAGTTAAAGAGAGTTTTACGGAGAGAGAGCAAACGATTGGAGACTACGGAGATTTTCTCGTGTTCCCAACCTTGGTGCTATCCAATCCACGCTGATGGTAGACTGTCAACCCACGAGGGTAACGGCTCAGAGTCCACGGAGGGCTCCACCCACTAAGGGTCCATGAATTAGCAACCTTGTATATGCCATCATGGCATACTTCCGAGGACTAGCCTTACTGTAGATCTTGTGTAGGCGATCTCCTTGCCCTACAAACTTCTTGGTTCAACTCACTCTAGACGGAGGCTCAAGCACACCTAGACTAATCTAGGAGGCACCACTCCAAAAGGTAATCAGCCTGGTGTTGATAAAGATGAACTCTGCTTTGCAAGCTTCACAATGATGATCAAGTCCAAGTACTCAACTCTCCTACATGCAATTCTAGGCTGTGGATGGAAGTAAGGATTGCATGTAGTAAAGCAGATGGGAAGAGCTAGAGATCAAGCTTCATATGGTGACAGGGAGCAACTTGATCTCAACACAAGGGTAGGTTTTCTCGTAAATGTAAGGTAGTGCTAGTCGGTCAGTTCCGTCTGATGGACTCTCAACCCACGAAGAGGTAGCGTGCGAGGAGTCATTTATAGGCTCCACCCGAAGGGTCCAACTGCAAACAACATTGTCTATGCCAATCTTGGCATCCGTGCACACGGAGACCGAAGCCTTCAAATCATGTGAACGGTAGATCTTTCGACCAGTAATACGATCTCCTGTAGTCCGATTCTTCCAAAGACTAGGGTTTCAATCTCGGTGACTAACTCCATCATCTCGTGGCACCGATTTGATGATGTATACACCTAAGCTTGGCAACACTAGTTTCGTGAGCACCAGTTCGAATCGAAAACAAATTTCTAGATGGTGTTGGCTATGATGGATGAACTCCTTGCATCTTGTGACTTCAAGTTTAGGATAATCTGGGACCGAGACTCAACTCTCCTCATGAGTTGGCTTGGTGGAAGTGAGAGTTGATAGTTTAGAGATATATCACTAAGCACTTTGAGCAACAGATCATTAGACATCAACCTCATCCCTTAATAGTATTGGCTTTCAGTGGACTCAACTGTGATCTTGGATCACTAAACCAAAAATGGAGGTCTTGAGCTTTTGCTCGAAATGCTAAGCCTTAGCATTTTGAGTGGTCCAGTTCTTCACCGATTGCCATACCCATATCACAACTTTCGAAATGATTCTCAGAGGGAAACTATTAGTGGAGGGTATTTATATGTTCCATTACAAAACCAACCCGATTAGTTGCACATTTGACCAATCTCCTGTTGGGACGATTGATTGACAACATCGGTGAGATCAAAGCTTCACAAAGGATATAATCAATGAATAATATCGCGTTGAGAAGTTATTGTGGGACGCAAGAGCTACCAAATCTCGGTGTGTCGATTATTCCAAAGATTTAGCTTGAATGCAAATGCACAATCGATCAGGATCATGGGTCACTCCATGTCACATACATCTCGGTGGAGCGCACAATTTGATAAGAATTCTGAATAGCATTGCACCCAATCACCAAGACATCGAGTAAATGATCATACAAGATATGAATAGCATATGATAAGCATTCCACACATTAAGGCATAGGGTACCACCAAGCACTCATCAAAGTAGAGCAAACGAGTATCAAACATCGGTGTGGTGATGTCTCAGAAATCGGTGGGACAGTATTACTTATGAAGGTATTATGGAAGTGAACGAAAGTTGCGATAGTTTAGCGCAGATATCACTAAGCACTCTCTGCACGAAGTCCTATGATCTATACACTTCATCCCTTGGCAACAAGTTACCAAAAGTTCAAGTATAGAGCTTAGCCACTAGGGACTCACGCATCCCGTGATGGAGTTGAGATGGCTGAAACGCAAAGGCTTCACTGGATGTCTTGAGCTTTTGCCGAGGAGTGGTCCTTGCCGAGCTGAACCGATGGAGCTGTGAGAGGTGCCGAGGTCTTGAGTCCCGTGTCTGCCATACCCATAGCACTGAACGGGTCTGTGGAACGGATGCAGCTGTCTCATAATCATCCTGACTTAGGTTCATCCTGCATATCCCGATGATGCTCGCTTATTTACCAAAACTTTGCTTCCGGCGATTAGTTCCGCCAAGCTTGTTGACAAGTGACTTCCACCTTTCTTGGTACATCTAGATGACATGGATCTTATATTCAACAATCCTTCGACAAAGGACTAAATCGAGATGAATAATATAGCAAAGCGTTTGTTGCAAGTCCTCCGGATAGCTTCAAGGAGCTGCTCCCTAACACTGTTTAGCTGCACGCTTCTTCTCAAGATTTAGCGTTTGAATGGCAAATGCACTCGATTAGCTTGACCTTCAACGTTGGGTCACTCTCATCCATGTCACATACATTCATTGGTGGGCGCACAAAATGATCAAGCAAGTGCAAGTAGCATGGTCTATCCAACAAGTATGTGCCACCAAACTTGACATTGAGTAAGCATCCGAATGGCAAATCCACAAGATCATCGAATAGCATTGATCAAGCTTGATAGTCACACACTTATCGTGTCCATCACCTATGACAAGGTGCACTTCATCAAAGTATAATGCAAGCATGTTGATAGAATACCGATCATGGATGATCTCGAAAATGGGCATCAAAAGGTATGCCTCTAAATTGTGTTGTAGGTAGACATACTCGAGATGATACACGAGCAAAGCGCAAGATCACATCCTTAGCGTACCTCATTGTACATATTCTTCATAGATTCATGGTTCTTCTATGGGAATACCATACATCAACATCATCTCTCTCTCGACCTTTGAGCATTCAGCAAGTGCCCATACTTCAACAAAGTTGAAGAGAATCTTAGAGCCTTCAAGCGTCCACTAGGGACTCTGTGCGGCATCCGATAGAAATGAGTTGATGGCAGTAGAGATGGCATGATCATCTGCATCATGTCCGGATCATGCCTTCTGACCAACTAAATCTGCAACACCACATGCCATTGGAGCTGTGCATGCACATGTGGAAAGAAGTCTTGGGCAGGTTCTTCACAATGTATGCCAATAACATAGTCTAGGTGTCCAACTATGGGCTTTTGTCCATTAGCAGCTTAGAAGTCCCGCTGTCTCCGTGTGGAACCTGGATCTACAGAGTCCTTCCTCATAAAATATGGATCTAGCTGTCATCCATAGCATCTCTGCATGAGCTCTATCCTTTCTTTCCCTTCATGTTGCTTCACTCGATGATGCATCATTGCTGAATTGTGCATTCGACGACTTGATCAGACTGTGCCTCATCATCCGACTCACCGGTGGCATCATTATCTTTCAACTCCTCTCGAATATTCCCGAACTCTCTTGGCTTGGCAGCAATGCTTGGCTTGAGCTGCGTTGACGGTTCAGATGGCTTGGATTTGAAGGCTTCCACTGAGTGGCATCACCAACACTGAGCTTAGGCTTCGAGGAGGCTGTGCTTCCTCATCATCATCTCCGCTTCATCATGCTTTAACTCTTCCTTGGAAGCTTCACTCTTAGCTTCACCTTCAGCTTGAAGTTGGGTCCTTCCATACATCACATTCTTAGCAACAAGTATTGTCCTCACTTTCGGGTGCGTGGCAAGTGTGGTCTATCCAACAAGTATGATGCCTTGCCAACTACTTTCTTTGGCATTGAGGAGAGCATCTCAGAATAAATCGGGGCAAATCTTCCATCGACCTCTTACTTTCGCCCTGCTGCAGGAGGCAAACCACTTGATAGTCTCCTTTCAGTCCATCATCCTTGAAAGGTGCCTCGTGACGAGTGCCAGCTCGAATATTCAGCAATTGGTTGACTAGAATACCTCTGCTGTCACCGATGATCTCGGACATTGGGCGATCAAGGTATGAATCGAGAATTAGGTGTTTGGAGTAGAAGTAGTTATCACACTGGAGATGATTTATGCAAACAAATGAGCTTCAATTTCCACATCCTTTAGGTACCTCATTGATACATATTCTTCATAGATTCATGGTCTAAAATTCTTGGGAATACCAAAGTGTTCATCAACAGTCATTCACCTCTCTGCTTTGGAGCATTGGATTTGCCCATTCTTCAGCAGTTGAAGAACATCTTTGGTTTCACTTAATCATCCATTGTCGCACCGATTTGCACAACTCGTGATACCGAAAGGTGAGGTAATGGCCATAGTGCCAAATCGATCATACTCGAGAATGTCCAATCATCGGTCTCACCGCAGATGTGTTCGCGGAAACCTAACCCAAAACTTTTATGCAATTTGGCTCTCATGAACTAACTGTGTTAAGGAAGATCTCAAATGTGCAAGATCTTAGGCAAACCAATCGCATGAATCGAGATGGATGCACCGATCGAGGGATCTAGTACTCACGCTAACTATGGTGGAGTTCTTGTCCATCGCTGCAACGGCTGATAGAATGTCCTGCTGCGGCTAACGGAGACTCGGAACCTAGGGCGATCAGTCGAGACGAGACGATCCGAGACTCACGCGACGCAGCAGTATGGGCGAGGCGCTTGGTAGATCAATAGCGAGACCTCTATCGGAGTATATATACCTTCATTGTTCTGCGACTCGAGGATGAGCATCATTGGCATCGAGATTGGATAATCTACGCAAGTTATACACATCTGCGTGCCAGTACAACATCGGTTTCACCGAGGTGAAAAGCTAGATCATCTATGCTTTCTTGACTTCGAGTTTGAGGTTGGTCCGACCAAATTACTTAGAAGTCTTCTTGGAAGTTTAGCTTGAGGATCGTGGCTGAGCTGCCTCACTTGGAAGTCAGAAAATGGCTTGTTCAAAGTTTGTGATATAGAGCATCCGCCATAGAATTTGAGACAAATCACCCATGAGCATTAGCTACGAGGACTTAGGGGTGCTTCCTCATCATCATCATTCTGGCTCAAAATTCAAAAGTCCAAAGCAACAAATGGATCTTCCTCAATGGATAAAATCATGCATCCAACATGCTCACACAATAAGATAGCAAATGAAATATGTGTTCAAACATGCACAATCAAAACTCTAGCTACTATCACAGTGGATTTTCGACTTGACTTAGGTGCCTTTCTATGAGTATATTGCCCTTAGGATGCTCAAATGAGCAACTACTTTGATCATAGGTCATACTCATCGGCTTAGCAGAGATGGTTACCACTTACATAAAGCATTGATGTCTTCACATTCATTCGAAGATGCTTTTCCTCAATTCTTTAGAGCAAAGCTCCCTAGGATGTGAGAACCACTTTAAAGGTGTGCTAACCTAACCATTGGGTTCTCGAGAAGACTTCATGTAGCCTCGTGAAGACTAGTGCATGCTCAATGTTGATGAATTCAGCAAGAGTTGGTGACTCGATCCTTTGACTCGGCACTTTCAATACCGACATGGGTTAGTCCCACAATGTGAATAAACATTAGGATATCCATGGACATAGATAGAAGTTATCACAATTGATGATGTCCATGAAAGCAATGATTACCTTGTCCTTGACTTACCAACAAGAGGGTTTGTGACATGAACTAGTGCAAGATGTTCAGTTGATTGCACAAGTTTTGCCAGAATGAATGTGAGTGAAGTATGTTGGCGAGTCTAAACCTCGGTGAACTCTCAAAGTTCTTCTTCTTCAACACAGCATCTTCATGGGAACCACTTGGTTGTAGTTGAGCTGACGAAGTAGGCTTGACGATCTCCTTGAGGAACCCACTGACCATGGCTTTAGGTGCTTCACTAAATGCATCAATCTCTTGAAGCTCGCACCGATTTGCCTTAGCTTGTGGTCTTGTGCGGAAGGTCGATCTTGAGCTTGTTCCACATGGCCAGAAGTAGGATCATATTCCTTTGAGAAACAAACTTGGAGGATATCGAGTCTTCCCATTCCAGACCCTCAGGCTTGAACTTTCGCTCGAAACCTAATTCCTAAAACTTCTTCCTGCAATTCCTTGCGTTCTAACAACTAAGTTCTGTGCTTGCAAGGCTCTTGTAGACACTGTGGCTATAGATCCCTTTCAGGCAAACCATTTTCTGTGCTCAAGTAGTAACTTGGCTTGAAACATTGTTAGTGGAATCAAGAGAACTACGAGAACTACAACCCTAGACTTTAGCGTGGTTAGTTCCTCTACTGGACTAGCAGCTGAGAGAATTGTTCTTATGCTTGTCATGCTTAGTTTTAGGCTGGCAAGAAATTAGACAAGAGAAGTCGATCCGGCAAGACATGAAGAACGGCGGCGGCAAAGTGGCGGCGTTGATTGCATTAGAAACTCAATGTTCTTGCCCTCGATTGAGCTATCGCGAGCTCTCTGAGATCTTGGGAGCGTCTGTATGATCTTCTGAGTTGTTTCGAATGAGATAACTTAAGAGTGTTTAGTTCTTTAGTTAGACGCTCAATCTCCTTCATAGCATTGTCACTTCGATTTCATCGAGGTATAAAGACTACTAGCATGTTCATCATTACTAGGCTCACTAGATGCTTATCATGTAAAGCTCATCTTCACCAAGCAAGTCATCCTCAGTTATCAAAGTCGACAAAATTAGAAGGTGTGATACCTGGAAGCCTTTAGCCTTTGAAGCGGATCGGTGGCTCAGTGCTCCTCACTTGGTGAATCAAATACAGTTCATAGGAGTTGTGAGTATGAGGACACGAAGAGCAATTTGACCGACAACAACTCATCTGATCTAGCTGAGTTGGAGTGAACTTAGGCATTCTTGTCGAGTCCATTGTTGAGTCGAGAAATCCAAAAGACCCATTCAACAACATGAGCTGGATGTTTTCCTCGAATGTGATAAAATCCATTGCATCAACATTGTCTTTCACACACATAATCCTAGCAAATCCCGAGAGGGTATGTCGCTCATAACATGCATCAATCAAAACTCTAGCTACTATCACGAGGTGACTTTGTCGATGAGCTAGGTCATCTTCTATATGAGATATATTCTCTCTGGGAGCCAACACTGAGAACATTTGAGTCAGTGTCCGGTCATACTCATCAATTGTAGCAGTTCACGACTAGAAGTTACCACTTTTCATCATATGATCTAGACATTTGAGCTTGTTTCCTTGCTTCTACTTGTAGAATTTGTAGTTCTTCACCATTAGGCTCAATCTCTTCATTGGAAACTAGCTTGTCCACTTGAGGATGTGGGAGCATCACCAGTAGCTTTGTAAGGTCAAACTAACCTTGGGTTGTCGTAGAAGCTCTTCATGTAGATGTTGAAGATGTGGATGCTCAATGTTGATGCAAAATTCATTCCAATGACGGTTGGCTTGAGCATCCTTGTAGGATTCGGGCATCATTTGGATCAAGTACCTACATGGTGTCATACTTTCCATCCAAAGGAACGAGAATCTTCTGATGATGAATCCATCGGTCATTTCATAGATTCCTAAGTACACAATCTCATGATGTCCATGAAAGCAATGAGTACATTTCAGTCCTTCACCTTACCTTCAACTAGAGGGTTGTCAAGTCGACTCCATGAACATCTAGCTTTGATTCCTTCACGACTGTGGACTTGCATTGCACCAAGTTATCCCAAATCTTTGCATTCTCAAGACGGTTGAAGTTATTGTTGAACTCGAGTCACAAAGCATTGAAGAGAATGTCTCTAGCTTGAGCATTCTTCTTGCAACATCCGCAATTCATCCGAGCTTCACGATCCGAACTTTTCCTTGGGGTTGATAGAACTCACCTTGGCAAACCAGACACAAATAATGCGTTTCCATGCGGTGGTTATGTCCAGAATATGACCATTGGCATTTAGGTGCTTCCAACTAGCAAAATTTGAACCATCAAAGTAAGGACCTCTTGAAATTATCACTAGACGCCATTCTCCTAGGTTGTGAAACCAAGTCTTATGGAGTCCAATGCAATGGTCAATCTTGAGCTTGTTCCACATTGGAAGAAGTAGGATCATACTTCTTCCTTTTGAAAACAAACTTTGGAGTGGGATATTGACCTTCCCCATTCAACACCCTCGGCGTTGAACTTTGCTCAAAACCAATTCCTTGATTCTTCGGTGCTTGCTTGCGAACAATTTCCTCAAAGTTCTTGCTTGGAGGCTCTTGTGAACCTTTCTCTATAATCCCTTTCAATAAACTATTTTCTTGCTCAAGTGTAACTTGGCTTGAAACAGTTAGTGGAATCAAAGAGAACTACTAGAAGTAACAACATTGATTTAGCATGGTTATTGTTACTACTAGATGAAGAATTTTTCTTATGCTTGTCATGCTTAGTTTTAATAGGTGGCAGAAATTAGACAAGAGAATTTTGGCAAGATATGAAGAACTCTTCTTTGAAGATCGTCATTGATTGCTTTTAGAAACTCATGTTCTTGCTCTAGATTGAGCTTCTCGGCGTAGCTTCTCATGAGATCTTAGGAGCTCTCTATGATCTTCTTGAGTTGTTTCATGAGCTAACTTAAGAGTGTTTAGTTCTTTAGTTAGGCGCTCAATCTCCTTCATAGCATTGTCATTGACTCTTCTCGACTATAAAGACTACTAGCATGTTCATCATTACTAGGCTCACTAGATTTATCATGTAAGCTCATCTTCACCAAGCAAGTCATCCTCATCACTATCAAAGTCAATAAATTCAGGGTGTGATACCTTGGGGCCTTTAGCCATGAAATCTTCCAATTCCCTCATTTGGTGAATCAAATAAGTCATAGGAGTTGGAGTTGGAGGACACGAGGCAAGACCCAACACCTTCATCTTGGGTAGTCGGAGTTGGAGTGATAGCTTCTTGGAGTGATTGGGTCGGGCCGGAGACCCATTCCCTACATGAGCTTGATGTTTTTTCTTTGTAGCTCCTTGATGACTTGTCTTTCCTCTCGAATCCTTGCTTCTCCGAGGGTCTTCGTTCATCGATCATCTCTCTCCTTCTCTCTTTCGGTGACTCTTCTCTTGAGCTTCTTCTTCTTGGAATTCTTCTCTTCTCTTGTGGGGAGCCGAACACTCATTTGAGTAGTGTCGGGTCTTCCCAAATTGGGATTCGATCCGACTAGAAGATCTCTTTTCATCATATGATCTAGACTTTGAGCTTCTTTCCTTGCTTCTACTCTTGTAGAATTTGTTGAAGTTCTTCACCATTAGGCTTATCTCTTCATTGGAAACTAGCTTGTCACTTGAGGTTGTGGGAGCATCCATGTAGCTTTAAGCACCACTTGACTTGTTGTGAAGCTCTTCCTTATCTTTAAGTGTCATCTCATGAAACAATTCTTCCAATGCTTGGTTGGCAGATTCTTGTAGTTTGGCATCATTTGGATCAAAGTGCCCGGTGTCATACTTTCCCAAAGCTCGAGAATCTTCTTGATGATGAATCGTCGGTCATTTCTTGCTTCCTAAGCCGGCAATCTCATTTGTGATGAGAGCAAGCCTAGAGTACATTTAGGACTCCTTCACCTTCCTTCATCTTGAACTTGTCAAGTTGACCTTGAAGAACATCTAGCTTTGATTCCTTCACGGACTCGGTACCTTCGTGCATTTCGACCAAATATCCCAAATCTCTTTTGCATTCTCAAGGCGGTTGATTTTGTTGAACTCCTCGGGACACAAAGCATTGAAGAATGTCACAAGCTTGAGCATTGTTTTGCAACATCCAAATTCATCATTTGTAGCTTCACGATCCGGAACTTTTCCTTCCTGAAGAACTCACCTTGCAAACCAACACAAATAATGCCCCATCTTGGGGGTTATGTCCAGAATATGCATTTTCATTTTATGCTTCCAACTAGCAAAATTTGAACCATCAAAGTAAGGACCTCTCAAAATTACCCTCACTAGGCCCATACTCTCCTAGGTTGTGAAACCAAGCTTATGGAGTCAATGCAATGGAAACCAATACAATGGAGACCAAAGCTGAAATTTGGGATTCGAGGGGGATTAGACTACTTGACAATAAAAATTCAGCCTTTTGATAAAGACAAGTTTTGGCAAGTTCACAATGATGATCAAGTCAAGTATCACCCTACATGCAATTCTAGAGTATAGGCGGGGAAAGTAAATTGCCATGTAGTAAAGAGGTGGAGAAACAAGCAAATTTGGAGACAGGAGTTTTTCGTGGTTGATAGGTGGTGCTATCGTCAATCACGTTGATGGAGACTTCAACCCACAGTAGCTGCGAGAGTCCACGGAGGGCTCCACCCAAAGGGTCCACGAAGAAGCA